>VXAD01008394.1:51327-90190 GCA_013399195.1 Dicrurus megarhynchus
CAACCCTCTTGACCTTCTGCTCTGAATAAACAAATAAATACATAAATAAAAGTCACTTCAACTGCAGAAAAGTATCTATCCAGTCCTCGCTGAGTATGTGTTTCCTTAGCTGCCTCCTCCAGTGGAAATTTCTTTGTTTAGTGTTAATTCCATTTCATTTTGCTGATCGTGGCTGCCATTGTCTCCATTAGAGGGCCTCAGAGCAGTGTGTTACAGTGTTTTAGGATCAGATTTAAACCTCTATATGTACTTTGGGCCTAATTTCCTGCTGTATAGCTCTCCTGAACTCGATGGGGTGTAAAACTGGTGCAACACACGGAGAGAGCAAAAAAAAAGTGCTGTGCCTAAGAATACATCAGCGCTTTGGGTTTTGCTGACGAGATTAAGAAATGCTGAGATGCTAAGAGAGAATTTTAAATACACGTGTGACAGGTGAGGCAGATGAGTACGTTAATTGCTGCTCGTGTGTTTGAACACAGAGTAATTGGTCAATAGGGTATGTTTCCAGAGAACAGTAGTGAAGTGCATGAGCAAAGCACAAATAGAGCTTTAAATCCTTCCTTAGAAATTATACTTATTCCAGGCAGAAGTTGGAGTCTCAAACACTTCTAAGAGTCATAAACGTATTATTCTCCATTATGCTCCAATTGTGGCACTGGCGAGCTAATTGCTTGGACTGAAATTTTCTAGGTAGGTGTCTTCCTTGACTGAACTTTCTTATAAAAAGAGTGTTAGAAAATAAAGCTGAATAAAAATAAGGAGTGGGCTGGGAGTTTTCAGCCCACACCAAGAAACTGGGGCAGTTGAGATCTCTGAAATTCCAATATTTTGGAGCATGAACCTGTGGCAAGGGGGAAAATCTGATCCTTGGGACCTGCCTTTGTGGCATTAGCGTGGCACATGGTGCCAGCCAGAGTGTAATTCCATCAGCAGGCAAGAGCTGGACTGGAGGGGGAGAAAGGCACTGCCACAGGTCAGAGGAATAAAGGAAACAGGGAGTGCCAGAGGGAGCAGGGAAAGTGGAAGGAGAGGCATGGGGAGGAAATGACTCAGAAGCCCAGATGCAGAGCCAGAGTGAGGTGATCCAGGCAAGAAGAGTGGAAGTGAACCTGCCAGAAACATGGTTCCTCATCTGGAGGGGAGGAACACTAGGACCAAAAGAAAACGGTTCACAGACGCAACCTCTCATCAGTTTAATTTTGGGAGTGGCTGGGAGACAGACAGATGGACCAGGAAACAGCATTGTCACTGAAAGTGGTGTTTGCTAAGGTTGGGAGATGCGTGCACAGGCAACTTAGTCTTTTAGAACTTTGAAATGCTTTGCCCTCCAGACCTCAGGGTTTATTCCTTATTTCCTGTCACATGCTGTAAATTTAATTCGTCTGAGCAATTAACTCATTGAGGCAGGAATTGATTTTTTGGTCCTGTTTTCACACAGCCCTTGCTGGGATGTGTTGTGGTTCTTGGCTGGTGCCTTTGCACGTCATGGATGCAAAAGTGTGGATGGAGGTAAATGTGAATTCTAGCAATGGAGGAGAATGGTTTGATACGAAATGCTGGGTTTTTATCAGGGGCACCAGGCAAAAATAACAAGGGGGAGTTTAGGATGAGTGCCAACAAGTTTTTCTGTAAGTCATTATCTAAGATTGTTTGGCAGCCCAGCAGGGAGGCAGCAGGAGCCCCTCAGCTGGAACCCAACCCGATACAAGAGGGCCACGTTCAGAAAGCACAAGCCTGCACAGATGGGTCTTGTGGGTCCACTCCATCTTTGACTTCTCAGATCCTGCACAGCCTTCTCCAAAAGCCAGCACAAAGGAGTGTAAAAAGGCAGAATACATATTCATGGCCATTCCTGGAGCTGCAAACTATGAAAAGAAATCAAGTTGTTCTCATCCATGGACTGAAATTGAGAGTACAGTCTAATCCAAAAGGATCCCAGCTCACAGAGTGGTGTATGAAAATCTTATAAAGCACTGCAACACTCCATAAATAATTTTCAAACAAGAAGCTTTTTGTTTCAGTGATGGCAATACTAAAAAGGGAGAATGGCAAATAGCCGTCAAGAAGAGGCTGAAACACTGAAGCACTCTGTGCTGATGTTAACTTTAATCACTGCAAGAGTTACACCCAGAGTTATCAGTCATTTATTAGAAGCTGCAGATGATCATTGCAGAGGTTTAGATTAACACGGACTGGAGCCTGGTGCTGTGCCAGTGGGGTGCCACGTGACGGGCAGCCCATGGAATAAACATTCTGGCACATCAGAGCGCTATAAATCCTCCAAATGAAAGAAATTAAAAAGCCAGGAGCAATTTTGAAAATGATTTATGATTGGAGGTGCACTTAGGAATGCTTTTATTGTCACAGGAACATCTCCTTTCACATCCTTAAGGTGACAGACCCTCTCGCTCTGCTTCCCTCTGGATTTCTTGGGCTACCCTGCGGGTGCGAGCACCACGGAAGCGTGCTGGGGGTTGGGGGGCATATGGGCACTTCAGCAGCATCCCCTGTGTTGTGAGGGTTGGCTCTGCACAGCCTGAGGGTGAGAGAACTGCAAATCGGTTCTGACATTTTAAGTATGAGAAAAGACACCAGTTGTGGGGTGGTTTTTTTTTTCCCTTTTACATCTATACCATAACCATGTTCCTAAGTGCACGTATAAACATTTTATAACAGGGATTTGGAATAACACTTGAAAAATAAACTTAAGAATAGTTCCTAAGCAGAAGGTATTCTTATCAAAATAGCAGTCTGTTGCAAGTCAGCCCTTTGCTCCATACGTAGAAGATGCAGCACTATCTGTTAGTGTTCTGTGGGTGTAAATATTGCTGAATGTTTCGCTAAAATACAATTCTAGTGCTGATATGGATATGTTTTCTTAAACAAAAAGTGCTTTCTCTACAAAGTGAAAGGCGAAACACTGTGGTTTGCAGGCAGAGTGCTCTCTTGCTTATCCAAGGAAGAGCAGTGGCGATGGGGGTGAAAGTTGGGATATCTGGTATATCCAAGATCTGGGCATGCTGGGTATTCCTGCCCCACGCCGGGATCCTCTGGGCCATAGACACAAACCTCCCTGCAGCTTTGCTGCCTTCCTGGCTTCTGCTCTGGGCACGGCTTCCCCACCTGGCCTCGTGCCTCTTGTTCTTCTGGGGTGTCCCAGCGGGGTGCCATGCACAGGTACCCAGTGTTGGAACACATTTGGATTAGCAAACCCACGTGGTCATTACTGTCCCCAGATGGATCAAAACTTCAAAAGAGTCAGCGTGGGTGTTGGTTTCAGGTAAAGGCTTGCACATCTCCCAGTGTTGCCTGTCTTCCTTGGTGATTGTGGATACCTGTATCGATCTACAAACATTTCCTCCGCTGACTCCTTAGAAAGGGTTAATTTTGCATCTATCTCCTGATCTTTTTGATGTTCCCGTCCTGGGGCAGTGCAGCAAAACAACTTTTATAACTTGGTTGGAGGTCGGCTCTTCAAAGCCGAGCATCTCAGGAGCTGCCTTATAAAACTCTGCGTGTGTTTGCTGAACGTGACTTTTCCTGTGCTGGGCATTCAACTCCTGCAAGGTTCTCTCACCCTTTTGGGGGGAGCCCCTCATATCCCCAGCCCAACGAGGCAAGGAGTGCCCCCTCCCTGTGGACACCCTGAGTGGACTGACAGTCCAGGGAACCTGCACGGCCTCTGCAGCCTTGTAGGGTCCCTCTTCACCCTCATGTGGGGCAAATGTGGTGGGAGCCTTTTGGGGATTACGTGTGGAAGGCTCTTTCTGAATTTTCCAGCATTTATTTACATTTTGAACACACCTCGTGTTGGGGTTTATCTGTTGTGATGCTGATACTGACCCTGGATTTATAGTTCACTGATGGCCAGTTAATTACATGCCATTAATAAATCAATAACTTGCTTTGATCCTGATTTGCTCTAAAACATACGAATTGAGCAGCTTTTCCCTGCAACAACACAAATCTTTCTCTGTCCTTTTCTGAGAAATAAACCAATGAAACTGCAAAGCAGCTCCCCTCTGCCATCCACCAAATTCAGGTATCGCTTTGCACCTATCAGGCCTCATCCACCACAATGAACAAAAGGGGCTTAATGGGAAAAAAAGGATCTGGACACTAAGGGAGAAGCTCCCCATGGAAATGCAGGGTACAGCTGAATGTTTCCCAGGGCAGCAGTAACTCTGAGTGAGGGAAAAGACCAGCAAGTTCCTGGAACACAGGGAGAGTCCTGTGAGTTGTGCAAATTGTGCCAAGGGGAGCTGGAGGGAGCGCAGTCGCCTCAAACCGAGCGAGCACAAGGAGGGCTCTAAGCCATTCGGGATTATTCTGTGCAAAGCCCGAGCTGAGGCACTGCACACTCGGGGCTCCCCTGGCTCTGTACAGGCCAGGTGTTTGCTCTGTGCATCCAGTCCAGTCTTGATCTCTCTTCCCACTTTACTGACAGGGCTGCTGAGCAGTGGCTGCTATGACAGTAATAGATCCCTGTTTAAGGATAGATAACCTGGGAGAAATTCTGTCTGCGTAGTAGGGTAATGTTCCTCCTTTTTTGATTTAAAAATGCTAGGCCATAATTTTAACAAGGCAGATGCTGCCAGAAATGCAAGGTGCAACAAAAAGTGATTTAATCCTTGTGTTGCCTTTAAAGCAGCAATATGAGTAGATGCAGTGAAGGACGTTTTAGCATGGATCAGCTCCACAAGAAGTTCTCCATCCTAAGTGGAAGAGCATGTCTGAACCCTGGCCCGGGAGCCAGAGGGGCTGTGATGCCACCCTGCCCACCCCCAGTTTGTGTTTCAGCGTTGGGATCAGCACTGCCCGTGGGTTTGTCAGAGGGTCTGCCTGCCCCCTGCCCCGTGGGATCTGCACCCAACCTCCCCGTGGAGGGACGGGCAGGTCTCCATTCTGGGACACAGACCTGGGGGATGTGTGCCTTGTCTTGCAGGGCCCTTCCCTCCCTGCCTCTGTCCCCAGCCCACCAACAGCCCAGCAGGAGCAGGGGATGCCACCAGGCGCAGTTATTAATGCACGATGCAAGTGCCATGTGTGATTGTGTGCGAGTGCTCCGGCGCTTTATGGAACGCAGATTTAGAGATTTCATTGTAAAGTCGTTTTAAACTCTGAACTAATGGGTAGTTTGGCAACAGCTTCTACGTATGAAATCATTATTAATTCCTTTAGTACCATAATAACATTGATTTAGATGAACTCTTATAACATAGAAATTGTATAGTATTTAGCTGTAATTAACGTCCCCTAATTAGGAAGTGTTGCCAAGTAGTTTTCTCTGCTGGCTCTGTTGTACTTAAGTGCAGCTGGATGAAAATTAACCACAAAGGGAACAGCTTGTGTTTTATGTGAAGTTTGCCTTTGATTGATTAAAAAACTATTCCTTAGTACTTTATTTTATTATCAAAGAGGGTGCACTGGATTATCAGTGTTACAAAGAGCCACAAAGTCCACATGCCATGAACTACATACACATTTGGGTAGCATTTAAGCCCAGTGACTTATCTGCACATTCAGAAAATCCACAGATTTATTTTGTCTCAGTACTACAAGTTACCATAATAAAAGCGAATTGATTTTAATGTGTCTGTCATTAATAAAGCCTGTAGGAATTCAAGCAGAATTAGCACAATTTAATGTCCACTCAGAGCAAAGAGCCGTGCACTGCAAGCTGAGAGGCATTTGTTGATGTGAAAAATGCTGACATTTTTGGAAATTCAAATTACAAATGAAATACTGCTGTCAGTTTACTGTGCAACTTTGTAGCATATGGTGCTTCTGCTGGTGGGTGTTATTTCAAAGTTTGCAAATCACACTATGAGAGTGTCCCTCTGGTGAGCTTTTGCAACGCTTAGCAACTGTGAATCAAAAGTGACAGTACAGAGGAAGAGGGACTAAAAAAAAAAAATTTCTCTCTCCCTAAGTCGGTAGAACAAAGTACACAATAAGTTAATACATTTTTACAGGGGGAAAAAAAGGAGGCCAACATGCCAAAGCTAAAGGAGACCAGTGCCTCCATTCCTGCAGAATAATGGACAAAGTCTTCTGAATTGTTAAAATAAAAATATGGTTTGTGTCTCCAAGTCTCTCTGACTTTGCTATGACAAGAGAATTAAAGCAACTGGCAGGTACAACATATAATGATTCACTTTTAGAATTAGGAGAGTTGCTGCAAGACATAATGCAATCCCCTCAGATGGTCCAGATGTTTCTTTTATCCATCTCTGAAAAAAGTTCCTACGACTGCATAATAGCATTTTCCATTTGAAAACCATTGTCCACCCAAGGCTGCCAACACAGAGGAAAAAAGCCAGAAAAAACCTGGGTTCTGTAGGAGCCCATCAGTGTGGATTCCAACTAGGCTGACAAAAGGCATTCACAGGCAAGGTAAATTTAAATAACTGAAATATGAGGACATCCTTCAGCATGGTTTTCAAGAATCTGCTGCCCAGTGACCCCTTTAATGTGCATTTCCACTGTCAAGGAGTGAACATAAAACTTGAATTCATCGTGGTTTGATCTGACCGTGGCTGCTACTTGTTGTTCTGCTCCAGGTAGTGACTTTTGGCACCAAGGTGGAACTGTGGCTGTGTGGTACAGACCTCATCAATTTGCCAATCAAGCTGGCTGAGAATAGAAAGTGATGGGGCTGTCAGTAGCAGTTCAAGCATAAGCAATTCTAAACTAAGCAATTTGGAAATTTAAATAGTTATAATGACCAAGATTCTCTACGTTGGCCCTTAATTACTGCAATGTCAATTCAGCTGAAAATTGCCTTTCCCAGGTAATGATAATTCTTAGAAAAGTCTTTGCTTATACACCCACCCATAGCACTCATTAAGTCAAGCTTCTTCCTTTTGTCTGAAGAGCTGTCAATTTTATGTGACATCACCAATCATCTGCCATCTAAAACATCTCTAGGCTGTCTAGCTGAAGGCAGGTTTATTCTGCCTCAGCTGCAGTGCTCTGCATGGCAGCCCAGCCTGCTGTTCCGAGTAATGTTGCACCAAATAAGTGTGATGGGTTGCTCCACTAAACAACGCGTGACTCAAATTTGGCTGTTGGCATCTGGGGTCCATGAGAGAGCAGCGTGTGTTTTACATGTGAAGGGACCCCTCTCTGTTCCTCACTGCATATTTCTTATCTTTCTTTCGCAGCAATCTGCAGTTTCCCACTCAGCATTATCACATTACAGCTGGCTGTGTTCATCTACACTGGTGGACATCACTACTGGATTTCTTTTTGCGAGAAAAAACATGGAAGAGGAAACAAAACCGTCTCCATCACCCGAATGTGTCATCAATGGTCCACTGTCATTGTAATCCATGTTAGAAATTTTTTTGTTTCTCAGAGAAGGCCAGCAGCACCTTGCAGTTGTGGGTACAGAACAGCAATGCTTGATTTTGCTCCTCCAGTCAAACTGGAGCAGGGTTTGCTTTCTGCCTTCCTACAAGTGATATGAAATTCCAGGGAATCCAGGAAAAAGTACAAGCAGCTCCAGCACACAGTGCAGTTCTTGGGGTGTCCTGTGCAGGGCCAGGAGTTGGACTCGGTGATCTGATGGGTCCCTTTCAATTCAGCACATTCTATTCTATTCTATTCTATTCTATTCTATTCTATTCTATTCTATTCTATTCTATTCTATTTATAAAAGAGGAAATGGACTCAATTTTTGATTTGAAAAGGGAAGAGGGTTTCTTACAGGCTGCTTTCTTGACTGCTACCCCTCTCACCAGCCCTGCATGCTGAATGTGCCATTCTGCCACACCTGTAACAGCTGCATGAGGGTTGCAATCAAATTCTTGCAGTCAGAACAGTTTCTTACTAGTTTTGATGCAACTTGCTCACTTTTTCACCCTGCTCCTGATTCTTGGCTTGCACACAATGAAATAGGAGGGGCCTTAGGCATTAAAAAAAAAAAAATAAACCCTCAATAAATCCCCTTAAGGGCCCATTTTAATTCTGCTTATGCTCTTGATGTGCAAGTTCTTACCCTGCTATTCCCCTAGAAGCAGTTTATTTCTGTCTGCCAGCACTGCCAAAGTGACAAAATCCCCTTTCCCACCCACCACGTAATTGCTCTGTTGATGCCCTTCCCACACATGCCTGTAGAAAGAAAGCTCTCGCTTTATTTGCACTGCTGAAGTGAATAGCATCTCTTTCCTCCCTCCCTCCATGTGGCTTTCAAGTAGCCACGCTGTCATTAGTTATTTCTATCCTGGAGCTGCACCCCATCTGAGAAGGGAGCATATTCCAAGGGAAGGGAAGGAAAGGCCTGATCTGCCAGCTCTCATGTGCCCACAGTTCCCGAAGCTGAGGAATTTGGGGGTTGTAAGAAAGGTAAAAGCAAGCATTACAAAATAGGGGATGTTCAGAGAAAGGGAGTAAAGTAAGAAAATCAAAGGCTGAGTTTAAAATTGCTTTTTTCTTACTGCAAAGGCTACGGGATAAAGTAGCTCCCTCTGTTCTGTGCTTGCACAGTGCCCTGTCGTTAATTTGGATTATGACAGGAAAACTATCCATTGGAATTGGGTTATTTTAACTTTTCCAGTGCCTCTCACTCTTCTTCATGTAAACTTGCATTGTATGCAGAAAACAAAAGTAGTGCTAGAATCAGTCTAAAGTTATATTTTTCTTTTTATTACTTTTGGGTTTATTTATCCTCCTACTTTTAAAGATGCCCCACAGATTAATTTCCCCACCTCATTCCAGCTGCCTGGTGTATGATTACAGAAGACCACACCACCACTACTAACTAAATCATCAGAATTAATTTCTTCAGCTTGCCTAAGGACACTGACCCCAAACTCTTGTTAAAACTTCAAAATTTACTGAAGCATGGTTACGTGGAAACAAGAAATAGAGTTTCAGAACCACTCACCTCTAAGGCAAACAATGCTCAATAAATTTATTTCTTAATAAAATTTTAAAATATAATAACATGGCCTGAGATAGAACAAATTTTTGCTTTAGCCATGCTAAGTTTTTAACGTAGTTTTGCTCCTCTGTGGTTTGCCAATCTAAGATTGGTAAATAACCATAGTTATATTGTTAAACAACAGGAGAGCATGGCTGTAACATATTTTGCAGTCAGCATCCTATTATATGCAGCTTTACAATTTTGCAATGTGACAACTCTCTTTGGGGGAAAAAGTCCTTAACAATGGCCTAAATCACACATTTGTTCTTCCTCTGAGCACTGGTGGTTGTCAAAACCTGTTGCACTCTAGCAGGGGAGCCTTTTAGACATATTCCAGGGCTGGCTTCATGCAGATAAAATGCATTAAAGGCCACTCAAATGCCATATTTGAGGAATCACAGAAACCTGCTCATGCCCGTGCTGTCCCAAGCGGCCCTGTGTGCCACACGCTGTGGTCAGCCCTCCTCCTCCTGTGCCAGGCTCAGCAAACACCAGGGCCTGGCAGCAATCAGTCTGTATTACTTCCCTAAATGTGTTTAGGATATCAAAAGAGGGCCTTATCAAAAATAATGCAAATACTGAAGTTAGGGAAAAATGGGAAGAGGCATTTTAGTAAGAGCATTAATGGACTTAAACCTGGGTACCCTCTCTGGGTATCCAGACTTTTCTCTGTGCTGCTTTACCATCATCCTCCACTCTAGTTACTTCCCCTTAAGGCAGACTATTTTTATTTGAACTTCTGTTTATTTAGTTAATTTTTGAAGCAGCCAAAATGTATCTGTGAAGGAGCTGTATTGATTCCCATTCTCTCCCTGGGTTATGGAAACCTGTTCTGGGGGAGAACCTCATCATGTGGCTCATAATGCTCTTCTGATGGTGCTGCCCTGCTGCTTGACTTCCAGTCCTTCTCTCTGCTCTTTTATCCCCAACAGAACCTTCTGTCTCCAGTTCAGGTATTATCATATCTCCATAGCTGCATCTGATTACAACATTTTATAATCAGCTCTAAATTTTTCCATTTAAACCACAGCAGCATGGGTTTGTTAATGGCAGCCTGGAAATAACAGCCTTCGTCATAAAGCCCTACATTAAAATTTTATCTTTATGGAAATATTTATATTTGGGGTTGGATAAACAGAAACCAGTTCTGCTGTGAGTACAAATCAGTGCTCCTGCTGTGCAAATTGAGGGGATGAAAAACGTGAGTGAAGATGAGACTCTGCAGTATGCTCCCCAATGATCTGCAGAATGCCCCCAAACCCTCTTATTTATTCCTAGACAGTGATTCCAAAGCTGAAATAAAAACATGTTCCTCAGAGTGGTTTTTGATTGGTTCAAAGGTGATGTTTCCACCAGCAGTAGTTTACTCTTCTCAGCAGTCCCACTGATCCAGCCCTTCTGAGAAACTCAGTGGGGAAAATTCGGCTCGCCCTCACTTGCCACCACCATCCGCAGGGTTTTGGGGTGTTACAGCCCTTAACGAGGCTCAGCACATCCAGACAGGTCTTTTTTCACTGTGAGAGGACTCAGATCTG
This sequence comes from Dicrurus megarhynchus, assembly GCA_013399195.1. NCBI lineage: Eukaryota > Metazoa > Chordata > Aves > Passeriformes > Dicruridae > Dicrurus > Dicrurus megarhynchus. The sequence continues at coordinate 61,792 of VXAD01008394.1, forward strand.
CATGTCCTTACCTCAGCACCAAGGGACAGCCCAGCAGTGACACGGTGCCCCTACAGGTGCCACAACAGAGCTGTGAGTGCAGGTGGGAGCTCTTCTGAGAAGCCAAGGAGCTTCTGTGCGAATTGAGCTGCGAGGAGAGGAGGAAGAGGGTGCAATAAGCAAGAAATACACAATCCAGGCAAGAGTATTTGGTCCCAGTGCACGCTCCTAGGAAGTGATCTGTTTCACATTGCATGGCTCTCACACAGATAAAAAAGAGAAAGAGCTGGGACTGGAACTCAGTGTCTTTCAAGCAAAATGCCACAAGCACACGGCTGGCTGTGCTCTCCCTCCCTCCCTCTCGCCCATTTAAGTCTCTCCTGTGCCATGGCACAGCTTCCCAAAGGGAGGCTGGAAAATGCAGCCCCATCCTGGCAGTGCAGGCACACACCTGGAGAGGAGAGGGGAGGAAACAGGTCCAGGGCTCCTCCTCTCTGGCCAAATATCCTAACACCAAGCCACTCACAGGACCAGAAAATCTCCAGTCTAAAAAAGAGCTTAAATGAAAGCAAAGACTTCCACCATATTTTACCCAAATTGGTCAGCATTCCCAAAATTTTTAGACTCCTGTGGGGGATGCAAATGTATTGTTTGGAGATCTTGGTCAGGCTTAGGTGTAAAGATAGGCAAAGAGCTGCTGAGCCATTTCAAGGCTAGGAAGCTGCTCTCTGTGCATTAAAATCAATCATGAGGTTTTTTTGGAAGCACAGAAGGGGAAAGCTGCCCGTAAAAGATTACAAGGCACAAGCTGGGGGTCCAAATAAATGGTGCTTAGTAGGACTGCAGTTTAGGAAATTAATGGAAATAACACTTAGGCATCCCAGTTCTTTTTCTGTCTTCCCCTTTGGAGGCTGATACACGTCCCTGAGAGGTCCTGGAACCTCGTTCAACTGACAAGGTCACAAAGTTCCAGCACCAGCTCCAGGCCGGCTTTGATTCCCTGCTGTCTGCAGCACCCGTACGTGGAATGAAAGACAAGTACACATTTCTCAGGCAGAGGCATTTAACTTTTGGCTGTGTGACACAGGATGAGAGACGTACCCAACCTCCCAACTTCTCGCCTGAACTCACGCTTCCTTCACGGCTGACATTTCTCCTTCTGCCAAGTCAAATCAAAGCCCTCCCTCACTCACAGCCAGCCCTGAAAACTGCATTTACAACCAGTCCAAGGCTCCCGAGCCCGTGCCAGCTCTTCACACGTGTCAGAGTGTTTGGTGGGGAGGAGAAGGGCCTCATGAAACACACCTGCTTTGCTTTGCTGGGCAAGAGCCTATTCTCATTTGCGAGCCAGGCATAACGCTTGGGAAGGCACAGGAATTATTCTAAAGCTAACTACAAGAGCAAAATGCATCCCCCTCTACCCATGCAAAATGTAACCCCTTTCTTTTGCCTTCAGGATATTCTACCATTGGCTCCGAACTTGCTCTGTTGTGATTTAAATCACAGTTCTGTAGGGTAAAATTTGGCTCATGATGCCCTGTGCTAATTTAGGAGGAAAAGAAGAGGGGCCTCGCTCATGAAATATTTCAGGTATAATCAGGAAATTGTGGTTACAGATGCCATCCAGGAGCGTTTTGGGTTGGTAACCAAGGCAACACTTCTTGCTTCAAGACACACTTTTCTGTTGATAATCTATTGTAATGCCAGTAATTGCAGCTGACAAGGCTCTGTTTGTTGTGAGAGATAATTAGCACTTGAAATAAAGTAACAGATTTAAATAAATTGGGGGGAACTGAGTGGTGTGACCTGATCGCTTTAGAAACAAACAAGAGCTTTGGGGGCCTACACACTGTGTGATGTTAGTGGTGGCCTCCACGGTGACTGAACAATACCAACATTTATTAGGAGTTGTTTAATTGGGAATTACAGTTGCTTTCATGATGAAAACAATTTTTCTCTTTCTCATCCAGGTTGTATTTACATTATAAAACACGTTCTAAAAGAACGCACACAAACACCTCTACCTGCATTAAAATGAAACTACTCATGTTTTCCTATGCTTGTTATTTTGCCTGGAATTTGATTTAAAGCCAACGTTTTAAAATGAGTAGGTGGGTTTTTTGACAACTGCAGAGTTTAAAGACCCCATGGTGACTCTGCCCAAGGGTAGTGGAGGGAGCGTTGTTCATTCAGCATGTCCCAGGTACGTCCCTAGGGTCAGCTTCAGCTCGCTGCCACTTTATCCAGGTCCTGTGTTCATGGCTGGGGTTGTTCACATGGCCCCTGCTGTTGTCTGCCTGTGTGCTTGGTGGTGTATCCAGAGCTGGACAGGCAAACGAGGGCTGCTCCCTGATGCCACGTGGGATCCCGTGTCCTGCAGAGGATGTGTTATGTGGGGGGCAGCAGCCACAGCAATTCCCTTACGCTGCACTAGGAAAGCCAGCCTAGGTATTATATTTTTCTTTCTGTAGTTGTGAGACACAACTGCTTGGCTCAGTGGATAGCAAGAAGAGGAGCACAGTGCTAATAAATTTTGCTGCCATGGGGAATGGAAGTGTTTTACATAAACTTGTAGCTGTTGAAATGATGATGCTTCTGTGATGGAGTGACACAACGTGTGGCTGCATGCAGCCAAAGCTAACCTGGTTATATGATCCCCTTTTCCACAGTGCCTGAGCATCATTTCCACAGATAAAGAGAAAATGAAATTTCCTAACAATATGAAATCAGCTTGTTTACAAGACAGGAATGAAGGCTCAGGCTACACAGCCTTATCCGGGTTCCCAGGCAGACACAAGGCAGCTTTACCATGAGGATGGGGAGGCACTGGCACAGGTTGCCCAGAGAAGCTGTGGATGTCCCATCCCTGGAAGTGTCCAAGCCAGGTTGGATGGGGCTTTTGAGCAATCTGATCTAGTGAAAGGTGTCCATGCCCATGGCAGGGGACTTGGAACTAGATAAACTTTAAGGTCCCTCCCAAACCATTCCATGATTCTATGATTGGTGAACTGGGCCCACATCCCACAGGGTCAACAGGAGCAGCTGAACCTGGAGGCCACATTTGTCTTCTGAAAGCCAGGCTAGTTTTGGGCTGGAAAGATTCAGCTCCTTCACAGAATCTCACCAAATCTGTGAAACCTTCTGGCCAGGACATGATATCATATCTAGTGTCAAAACAGAGACTGTCGTACAAATGCATTCATCTCAGGGCTGGCCAGAAGGCAAGAGCAGTCCCCTCTTGCAATTTAGTCATGTAAGATATTAAATGCCTAACTCTGGCTAGTAATATCATTTCTTTCTCTAATACTTCATGAACAAGACAACATCTCTGTTATCCTCAAGACAACAGCTGCATTATTCCTGCAGCAAACATTAATCAACAATTCACACCAGAATCACACGCCTGTTGTACATTACTATTCACAGCCCACGTCAGGCAGGATAGTGATATCCTCAGGAGTCCAAAACTGCATTCTTACTTCCTTTCTACAAGTGAGGTCTGTGGTTAAAGATACCTGAATTGAGTTTCCTGCTGTTTGCTAACTTCTGCTGCAGTTACAAACATGGCTAGCGGAGCAGACCACGCTGAAGCCCAAGGCACTTCGTGCTTCCAAGGTGGTCGGGCTCTCCCACAGCAGCTCCCCCACTCCCTGTTTTCCTTACAAGTTCTCCAGAAGCAATCAGAGAAAGGTGTTGTGGTAAAACTACAAGCTCGGCCCATGGATTGCAGTCGTCTTCTTTCTTTAGTAATCAGGAATTTAGTTCCACCAGGCAATGATTTTGCCTTCTAAGTGCTCTGAAACACGCAAAAATGTTGCATTTATAAGTTATTTAAAAACCCACAAGAAATAATGATCTGCAGCAGTTCCCCAGGAACTCAGAATTGCTTACAATTTGTAGTGTGTGCAGGACCTTACCACAAATCCCATCCCAGCCCCGGTTCTAAGTAGCTCATAAAAGCGGCCTGTTTATTTTCTAAAACGATCTGCATAAAAAGATTAAGCTTATTTATTGTGAAAATTAACATCTTGCTGAAGCAGTAATGACTGTATCATGGAGGAATGCTCTTCCCCTGGATGCCTCCCTCGGCAGTGCTGTGCAAGGAGACCTGCATTTACGGTCTCCTGGAATAAAGTTAATGCTCACAGGACTCCGCTCTTGTACGCCCCCAGCTAAATTGTGGGCTCTAGCAGATGGTGTGTGTGTGTGTTTCCTAATGCAGTGCCTTGTATGTGTGTAGTTGTCATAATTAAATAATAACTCCCAACACCAGCTCATGTAACGGGAGAGCCACAGCCATATTTCCCCTCGGAGGGAAGCCGTCAAACCCGGCCTGTGGGCAGATGAAGGAGGCTGGAAGGAAATAATACACACAGCACCCCATCCCCTCCACTCCCCTCCATTCCCCTCCATTCCCCTCCATTCTCCTCCGCTCGGGGAGAAAACAAGTTCTGCTGCATGTGGCCAGCCCTTTTTTAAAAGGTAAATAAAAGCCTCTCTGCCCCCAAACTGGTGGATAATAGGGTCCCAACACACGTCTGAGGTTAAATAATCTGTTATTGTGGGAGAGGAGTCTGACCTCATGTATTTGGGATTTTCCCTGCTTTTCCTGGTCATCCTCTTGATGCAGGAATTACGGACATCTGCAGGAGAAGTGCCTCTGAGACAAGGCAATTTACAGCTATCGTCTTCTTAAGATAAATGCAACAGCTGCTTGTTATATTCCTTTATGGATGGAAGACAGAATGATAGGTCTCTGCAGATATTCATTCTTTCCTTGGCTTAGGGAGAGAATTAAGTTGTTGATTACGCCCAGCAAGAAACATCACTGTTCAAACTGAGGACAAATGTGACTTATTTTAAGGGTACGAGTTTAACAATTCCAGTATTATCCTTCACTTTGCTGTAAAAAAATCCTTTTGCTAAGGATACTATAAATGACTTGAACAGATGAAAGGCATTTAGCCTTTATTTCAGACTAAGAATTAGAATGTGAAATCCAGAGAAGCATCTTTGAAATTTGAGTGCGCAAGTTAAACAGGAGGAAGTTGGAGCTATTTACCTCTTTTGTGTGAAAAAAATACAAGGACTCTTTGGCTCCTGTTCCCTGTGGCCAGGCAGTGCTCTGGCCCCACATCAGTCTCCTCCTCTTCCTGCCCCAGCAACTCACACTTCCCCTTAAGAGGCTATTTCTTGGGAGTGGAGGAGCCATGTACAACACATCCCTGCATCTTCCTCTTCTGTAAGATGGGATAATAGTCGATCGTCTTTTCATTCTCTTCTCTTTCAGCTTCAGAGAACCGAGAATTAAAAACAGGAGTCAGTTTAAACTTTGCAGAGGGCCTCCACCTCTTAACAAACAAATCACTCCTCCTCTAGCTTCAGGATGCTAATATCCTTTTTTTGGCTTGAAAAATGGAAGACATAATTTTCTAGAACACATGGATGACTCACTCAGTATTTTATTTCATGCTATGATCATTTCGCTTTACATATGTGAGAAAAAAAGAAAAATTCCACCTTTAAATTTCACATCATATCCTCTAATTAAAAGGCAAGGTGAGCTATTGCCACGGGAAGCTCATAAAGACAACAAACTCACTTTTAGTTTTTTTTCCCAAAGTTTACATTATCATAAATATTCATGCCATACTCCCTTCACAGTGTAACTGCTAGAGAACACACTGTAATCTGTTTAAGAAGAACATGAATCAGACTGATAAAAATAATTGGTTGGATTTTTCTTTTAATTTTTTTTAATGTTTTAAATAAAGCTGTCAAAGGTTCCTGTGGTAATGAAGAGCTTTGTTGTTATGACAACTGCTTATTCCTTTTCCTTTGAAGAAGGCTGTGATTTGATAGGTAAAAACATCAGGAATAATTAAAAAAAAAAAAAAAGATAAGTGAAGAAAAACATCTGTTAGGACAAATCCCCACCCAAAATCTTAGCAATCATCTCATTAGCGAAGTGACAATCTTCAGGTGGAGTGTCTTCACATCAGCAAGCACAGGGGTGTTCAGCAGCTGCTGGGGTTTAGGTAACCCCCCGTCAGAAAGCTCCTGTCTTTGTCAGGGGCACACGTGTTATTCATGTGACTCTTCCTCTCCCAAGTCTATTGTTATCAAAAAAGGGCCCTTTCAGAAGTTGATTCTGCTTCTTCCAATAATTTATTCTGCTGATCCATTTCAAAAGCAGCCCTCGTTGGAAACACGGCCCCCGTTGTTTCGGCAAACCCTGCTGGTGCCTCCTGCAACACATCCCCCTCTCCCTACAACTGGTGGGACTCAGCAGGGCAGGAAGCAGGGCTTCCCTTTGGGATGGAAGGTGGGTGTCCATAAGAGCCCTCTAGAGAAGATGGAGCAGTGGCCAGAGCAGTGGCTGTGGCCGGAGTGAGGGTCCCTGTGGCCGTGCTGACCCTTCCTGGGTCAGCTGGGGCTGTCCCACGCCGGGCAGTGGGAGCAGGCAGACCCCCCACACAGTGCTGGTGCTGACAGCCACGCACGCACAGTGGTCCTTGGGACACATCCATCAAAAGTGTTCCTGCTGCCTGGGATTTCTGTGAGACGCTAGGGGAAAGCACACCACCAGAACTACTGAAAACTCGGGGAAGTTTTCCCCACAGTGGTTTTTTTTTCCCCCGTTGTTGATATCTCCTGGGTTGTCCTTCCCAGGAGACATGTGACTGTCAGATTTTAGTCGTTTCCTTATGGATGATAATTAGTCTGCAAGACTTAACCCCGTGGATGCAATATGACAGAAGGGATGCAAATGCACGCTCCTGGCTCCACCGTGCTAATAAACCAAGAGTTTGGCAATAAGTTATGATGATACATGCTGCTTGGAGGCTGGAATTGGGAGTGCCAACATTCCTGCTGTGCTTCTGACTTCATGAGAAATAGGACACTTTGCAGTAATTTCAGTTTCTTTGCACGCCAGCTCGGATTGCCAGGCACACCATGGTCTCATTTTGCCGTTCTTTGAGACACACTCTGCTCTCCACTTCTCCATCCTCCTGGAAATAATCCAGCGCTTTTAAGTGGCAAAATTTTAACCACTGTCTTGCCTTGCCACTGACATTGAAGAACCTGCGTCCTCATTAAGCCCGTTCTTAACACCTCTGTGTTCCTCATTTATTCAGCCAAGATACCCCTTCTGAAAGTGAAAATTTCAACATCCCTCTCAGGAAAGGTTCTTGATGGCTGCCCTTTTCTATGCAGAGAGATTGCAGACATTTGAGAGAAAACAGTCATGCTAAGTAATGGCAGGATTTGGAAATAAAAGCATTATTTCAGATGTTACGACTGTAGAGTTTTCCGAAGTTGCTTCAGGAGTCTATGTTAGCTTAAAAATCCCAAGAGAATCCCCCTGAATTTTCTTCTTAAGACTGCAAATGGCTGGAGTTCCCACGTTAAGGACGTCTGAATTGCCAGGCTGGACACTAGGTGGTGCTAGGACAGTGGTTTGTCAGGAAATTAAGTGGGAAAACTCTGGGTGGAAGAGCGCAGCAGGTTGTAAATGGTTACTTGCCAATGAAGCATTTGCTGTGGTACAGCTAATCCATTACTATGTGTCTGTTAGGCTAACCCACCTGACTGGACACCATTAGCTGGCAGCAGGAACACCTAATGCTGCCTTTTGCCAACCTTGTTTCCCATGCATCTGCAAGCTGTCAGAGGCATAGCGCTCCTCTCACCAATCTGTCATTCCTCCCCTCCTTCTCCCGTCTCCTCACGGGAAGAAAACAGCCTGGCTGCCTCTGGAATGCGAGAGAAAGACGCTCGGGACGTTTTCCTGTGTTAGCCGTGATGCTGGGCTGGGAGGGAGGCAAGTGACAAGGATTGTTCTGTGGTCACCTCGGCACCTCCCGGCTCATCCCATTCCCTGTCAGAGCTGTTTGGGTGGCTGTGCAGCTGGACACGGCTGGGGGCTGATTTGGCTTTAAAGCAACGATTTCCCACCGTGTGCCAGCGTTGGTTTTTTTTTTTTTCAGCTGGGCTGGGTCCCCCACCCAATCCAGCACAGGGTCAGCCCTGCTTGCTGCAGCTGGCCAGGAATGCGCAGCCAAAGTCACCTTGGCAATCTCTGCTGGTAGTGAAGGCACCAGAAACCACGGAATCACAGACTAGTTTGGGTTGGAAGGGAGCCTTAAGAGTCATGTAGTCCAACCTGCCTGCCATGGGCAGGGACATCTTCAACCAGATCAGGTTGCTCAGAGCCACATCCAACCTGCCCTTGGATGTTTCCAGGGATGGCTGTTTGCTTGGAGTGGACAGGACTCAGGTCTGCTCCCCCTGCTCTCCTGAGCAGCTCCCCACTGCAGGGCAGCAAGGCTCAGTGCCCCACAAGCTCCCCCCTCCCCTGGGAGCTCTGATTCCTTTGCAGACATGGCACACATCCTCCTGCACCTGCGTGAGGCGGGTTTGGTGCTCCAGAGCTTACAGACCACGACAGCGTGTGAAGAAACCCGACCAAGTCACATTCAGGAGTGCTGTGCTCCCAGAGGTGTGAGTGAATCTGGTGACAAGAGGGATAAATAGCACTTAGAAACCAATTAGTGGGAATGGCTTGCTTCCTCTGATCTGGGTTTGACACCCAGCTAAAGTGTTTCTCCTCACTTTCGTGGGTGAGAGACCCCTCACCGCACGTCTGCTCACCCCTCTCCCCCAGCCTCCAGGCAAATTTCACCCCCTTTTTTATAGACAGCAAATTAGATTAATTCCCCGGGGTCAGTCAGGTGCAAACTGGACATAGCTTGGCAGTTTAATAAAAGTGGTCAGGGAAAAAGAAGAGTTTGAAGGAATAACATCATGTAGTCTTAATGGATTGTCTGAGAGATTCAGGGACCGATTTGTTTTTCATGTGTAAATTTACTTCCAAACTACAACAATTAGGTTGTCTCTGCTTCAGCCTAAATCCTTCAACCCAAAACATTGGGAAAGTAAATGGGCCCCTGCATTTGGTGCCTTCTATTGTCAGAGAGTCTATTTGGAAAATCAGGACCAGTTTAAGGCAAATTTAAAAAAAAACAACCCCAAAACACCATCAAAAAAAGCAAAGCAAGCCTTAAAGAATAAAATGCAGTTTCAGAACAGCTAACAGCAAACAGCAAATGGACACTCTTGTGAGAAGTGCATTAAACCTGGAGCTGGTAGCTGGCTTAAAGTACCAGTACAAGGCCTGTTCCCATCAACAAGAAATGCATTACAGTGTATGATACACAAAGCAAGGAGTTGGTTATTTTCTTCTTCTTCCTTTGTTTTTTTTTAATGACAAAGCACCACTTCATGGCAACCAGAAAGGTTTGGGTAAGAATTCTCCCACTTCTGTATTTATCTGGAATTAAATAACTAGTCTGGAACCAGCAAGCAAAGACATGCAAGTGCATTTCTAGGTAAATGTCTGAGGGTTGTATACATAAGACTGCTCTGGACACACTTTTGAGTCCAAGATTTTCCTCAAAACACTTTCTAAGGAGCCTACAGATGTCTTGGGGCAGAGTGGAAAGAGCAGAAACCTCAGAATTGCAGAATAATGCAGTCACCCAGGAAAGGCAAATGATAAATTTAGCATTTTGACCTTTTGGTGCTGGTGTTATGCACAACATGACACCCATCGCATCCTCATCCATCAGGTACCCGTGGCAAGACAAACATCCTTCATCAGATAGGGCAGGCACTGGGCTTTGGCACCAGGCTGAGTCCATCCTGTCCCAGTTAACCAGTAACTGAGTGTGGGGTGGGTATTTAAAATGGCTTTGTGAGCAGATTTCTATGGATTTCTTGCCTTTCCCTACTCCACTCTCACTCTGTATTCAGGGATCTTTCAAGACAATAGTTTATACACATGAAAAGTGAATTAAAAAAAAAAAGCAACAGTGACTTCGTGGCTATTTTATTATCTAAATAAGCAGTCCCTGATGACCATCTTGTTAATGCACACTATAAAATATATCACCCCTGCTTGGTGGATGTAAAATTAACACAGAGATTTGTGGGTTCTGGCGGTTGCTTCTTGCTCAGCAATGCTCATGCATCTTGTCACAAATATAAAATGTAGATTTTTTTTTCTTTTTTTATAAATATATAAATATTTCCAGCTTGGCAAAGTGATTAAAGACAGAGTATATCCATCTTCAACTATCCAAAGGTATAAAAATGAAAAAGGGAAAATATTACCAATAATTCACAAGGAGATGGGTCGGAAGACCCGGATATGATTATGGTTTTTAGCCTTTGGGAAAAAACACGTGTCTAGCCTGAAAAGTACTGGTCACTTGTGACTTCAGGAACAAGCAGTAAGGACCCTGTCCTCTTCCAGCAGTGAACCAGAGCGTTCTGAGTGCACTCACCAGGCAGACATGACCCATGGAGCAGCTCCCCCTCCCAGCTGCCCAGCTCTGTCCCACCACCTGAGAAGCTCCATGCTGAGGTCCAGCTGAGCAGTACTGCTGAGGCCACTGTTGCTGCACAGTCACACAGACTCCAAGGGCTTCCACAAAGCCCAGAGTGCTGCAGAAGTACTGATGGCTTCCTGCTGCTCTCCAGGAAAACGTGCTGCAGGACCTCCCAAGCCACCGGTGCCTGAGCAGCCCTCGAGTAGCAGGGGGGAGCAGAACACACAGCCAGGGGCAGGCTGGTGCTTCAGGCTGCTGTGAGGAGAGAATTGCTGTACAATCCCTCAAATTAGCCTGAGAGACAGAACAAAGATAATTAAGCAAAACATTAAGAAGATTTTAAGTCCTTCTGGTAATAACCAGTGAAATCAATGCAACCACGGCTGATGGACATCAGCATGGAGTTGCTGAGCAAAACTTCAAGGCACAAGGTGAGGATCCTCAGGCCCCAAATGGGTCACTGAGAATGGAATCACTGCTGATACCCAGCCTGCTGTGTGCATTTACTGCAACGCCTGTGCTTGCAGCTGGTGGCTCCGGCCTTGGCAGGGAGGGAAAAGAGTGTCCCTGAACAACTCCTGGGAGAGCCTCTCTTAAATGCCTGCAGTTCCAGCTTGTTCTCTGCCTCCCCTTTCAGTGAAAGAGCACAACTGGGCTGTCCATTCTGTGGGATATTTTATTTATTTATTTATTTATTTATTAGACAAAGGACAGCAAATCACTTTCATTACAGCAACCAAAGGCAAAGCCTCGAATGATGCGAAGACCTTTCAAGTTTACCGGCAGCACTTCCAGAGAAAGAGAATGTGAGTTTAGTTTTGTTCTTTGCATCCTGTCATCCCTCAACATCCAAGGCCTTCAAGCTTGCTGCAGTCAGACTGTTGAGGACCCCCACAGATTAACACGAAGCCAGGAGACGGCGAGAGATGATCAGACAGCGACTGCAGAAACAGCTGCTTAGAGGATCTTTTCATTTCACCCGGTGACAGGCCCAAAATGCTAATTGAAACAATGTCTGCCTTTGCTCCCACCATTTCAAACCACCAAAGCTTTGTTTTCAACACAGGCACAACAAAAATAAAGTCCTCTTCAGAAGAGCAGCAGTGACCTCATTCAGACACATTTGTTTTCGTGAGAGGTAAATACGGCAGACGAAACGGCGATGTGAGAGGTTTGTTCCTGGGAGGTGAGGAAGGGGGGAAGAAAAATCATCACATAGTTTGTCTTTCCACCAGGCCGATTTCCTTTAGCAGCCTGAATAAGCAATTGGCCACTAGCCAGCTGTGGTGAATTTGTCCCATGTTTGCAAGATCAGTCAGTGAGCAAAGCTGTTTTCAGTTAATAAATATTTGATTTACAAGGTACAGTAAGTAATAAAAAGGGAAGGGAGTTTAGCTGCTGAGAGATTTGTTTAGCACTTTAGTGGGGATAACTAACAACCAGCTTTGGTTGTTTTTTCTCCTTCACATGGCCAGTAGGCAACCAACTTTATCAGTCTTGCTGCATTACAACTGGTAGTAAGCAGAACTAACACACTGAGCAAAACAAGTGGACTGGGACATACACCGTGCCTCGACAGAAACACAGCTGAAGGGAACACTCTTAGATTCTCCTTTCTTCTTCTCTGCAAGTAACCTGTGATAAATATTGCATTTCTCAGTATCGTTGGGAAAAATCAAAACTGTTTGATCCTTTCCATATGATATAGGTAGCTATATATGAGAGGGGGAAAGACATAAAGTAGCAGGTACAGAAGAGCCAGCAGCATTTTATCAAAGGAGAAAAGACCCCAGAAGACACCAATCAGCCGACTACACAGTCCTGGGTATTTTGGATAGAGCTGGAAAATAAAGCGGGCACACACAGAGAAAACAAGGAAAAGGAAAAAAAAAAAAGAAAATGAAAGGGCAATGTTTAAAAAAGAAGCCCAAACCAGCTATGCTAGAAGAGGCAGCATTTCTTTTCACATTTTAATTTCTTCCTAGAGTAGTGAACCTCTAGGTGGGGATGTGGTAATGTGGGCAAGGCAGGGAAGAGAGCACCAGGAGGCCTGAGGTGCGGTGCTGAGCTCAGGTGAGCTCTGCATGCTGAAGGAGCCGACACTTCTGTTCTCAGTCTCAGGTGCACAGCAGCCCTCCCTCCCTCCCGTGTGACAGTGGGCACATCACCGAGTCTGTCAGATCTCCAGTTCCCCCAGCTGGAAAAACACTGACTATCCTACCCACTGCTCAGGCACATCAGGTTGTTTCGTGCAGGCTCTGAAAGGGAATTTTGAGTTGTGTAGCAGTAGCTGGAGAAGTGCAGAATGTTACTGTCAGAGTTGTGGCTGTTCATCGCAGATCAAGGACTCCACCAGAAGAGTAACAGCCTCCTTCCAGAGGCTCAGAACAGCAGAAAGGGTGTCCACACAGCCTCACCAGCAATGCCATGCACAGCCAGAGCTACTGATTTCCAGGATGCTGTCAGGAGTTTCTTCCCAGTAACTACCAGTAGGACAGAACAAAGCGTTTACTCTGTCAAGTAAAAAACTCCTCGGAGTTCTAACTTCTCAGTCTGTACAACTTTACACTCTTTTGTACTGCTTTGCATTTGACCCCAGAGATATTCCTGGTATTTGCCTAGCAAGAACACAAAGCCACGCCTGGACAGCGTGCAGGGGAGGGACAGACCACAGGTCTTTCAAAGCAGGCTCTGGAAAATCAGCCTTTTTGCCATTCTCTGCCACACTGAGAGGTCTCAGCACCTGGAGAGGACAGCAAAAAGCATCCCTGGATACCCCCACATTGCTGTGGAGGACACTGGCACTCTGGACAGCCCAGCTGAGTGACCCAGGGCCCCTCACAGCCATGGAAGAAAGTCCACGTTCACTTTTCTGCCAGCACTGAAAATCTGCCTTTAAATTCTGTCCCACGCTTCAGGAAAACTTCATGCCAGGAGTTTCATCAAAGCATATGCTTCTGCAAAAGAGCTTTAATGAATCAATGTTTCCTGACAAAAAATAGCTTTTGCCAGGAATCCCGTCCAGCTCCCTTATTCAGTTATCTATCTCTAAAGACCACAGTCCTCCATCTGCAAAACAAGGATGAGAATTTTACCTTCTTCTGATGAAGCACATTAGGACCTAGGGGCGAGCAGCTCACAAAACCAGGAGCTATTAAAAACCTGTTGCTTTCACAAACGGATCTGAGAGCTGCCTCACTCTAATATTGGACAATGGTATTCAAATGGGCCAGACAAAGCAGCAATTTTGGCATGAACAAACCTACATTACATTATTTTGAGATATGCAGGCATTCCCCTGCAATTGGAGTCCAAGGGTGATGCCAAGTTCTTTGGGGAAAGCAGGGAGCAGGAGGAGGCTGTATTTCTTTCATATGTGCTTTACTTTTTAATAGCTGTTGGGATACCTGTTAAACTAAACTGCAATAGCTGTTTATTGTAATAACAGCAGCATTATAAAGCTGATCAGCTCCATTCCTCAGAAACAGGCTGTGCCTCTGTTTGTTTTTCTGTCGAGGAGGGACGTGTCCCAGAGGATCTCCCTTTGGGAACCCCTGTCTCAGCATGAAATGAGTAACACGATTTATGTAGACACTGCCAGCTTCTTTCCCTCCTCAGACAGAAAATGGCTTTATCTAGTCAGGTAATGTCACAATAAAGTAGTACAGTAGAAATTTCATCACTGAATGGTCTAAAAGAGACAGATCACCCAATCTATATTTCCACAGGCAAACAACGTGCTGCGCTCAAATGGCAGCAAGCAGCAAAGAGAGGGGGGGGAAACCCCAACCAACCACAATACCAAACTCCTGATGCTAAAACACAGATTTTAAGCCCAATATTTTCATGAGGGACCGATTGTAGCATTATCAAAGATGGACAAACAGGAATGAGGGCAATGCAATGTGCTGATCCGATTCAGAGAATCTGTTAGACTCGCTTCTGGTGAGTTTTTCAAAACAATTCTTGATTTATTGTCTGTTTAACCAGGCAGGGTTTGAGTTCAGAGGACAGGGCTGACAAGCCCCTGCTAACAGCATTCAGTAGGATGCTAACACCTCTCCAGCACACCTGCACACATCCCACCTTTCCTCTCCAGCTCAGACTTAGGCTTGTCCCACTGTATTTGCACATGCAGAGTTTATTGTGGGTATTATTAGTAGCTAATTTTTTAATAAAGAGGGAAACATGGCAAAGTGGGTTTTTTTGCTACATTTCTTGCTTTAATCACATTTTTCCTGAGTCAGAGGCTGATGGTGGGTACAAAGCTCCCTGCCCAGGCAATGTCCAGCAGCATCACTAATGCTCACTGCTTGCATCTAACCTGGCACATCTCTCTCATCTCTGTGACTAAGTAAAACACTGTCACTTTGATGTCTTCTTGTCTTTGAATAGCTGGATACAGAGCCTTTACAAACAACCTACAGCCAACAATAAGTGCATAACACTATTGTCACACCAGTGTCCTGAAGCTCCACTCATGATTTCAGCATAACAAGGTTTCTCAGCCTAGGAAAAGCCCCAGTGGATGCAGTTTTAGAGAAAAGAACACCATGTACGATGCAGTTGGTTTGAGCCACTTTTGCTCTGTCAAGAAAAGACCAATTAGTGCCTCAGAAAATAAGTTCCTTCCAAAAAATCCAGACTTTTCTTGCAGCTCATATCAGTAACTCTGTACCACACTGTCAGTGCCAAAGAGGGATGGGAATGCAGGAGCTGGTGATGGGATTTAGTAAATGAAGGGAAAGGAGGTGTGTCACCACATACAGAGATTTTTACTTGTTTTCAGAGGTGTGTTTACAAGCTCCCTGCCCTCAAAAGTAAAAGCAGATGTAAAACAAAACTATGTAAGTCACTACTGTCTCAACTGATTTAGGCAGCTGTTGTTGCTGATGGTATTTTTGCATCTCAACATTCATGAATAAATTCCTTCATCTTAAACCTTATAAACATATAAGTTCATGAAAGAAACCCACATGACTCCTTTTATTTTTAGGAGACTGAATAAAATATTTATATCCCTCTGTGTCCCAAATATCAATTACTTCCTTCACCAAAAAAGTACACATGCAATGTGATTAAAAATTTACCCTACTACAAAACAATATACAGTTAACTCATACATTTCCAACTTTCCTTAACAGACATGTACTGTACACATCCACATCCATCCTGTTTGAACCACACACACCATCAGTTCAGCCTTTCAAATCTGACAGGGAAGTAAAAAATACAGCTATTATCAGACAATGCATCCACATGATCTCCTGACAGCGACGAGCACACACAGCAGCTACCACTGGAAGAAGTCAGCATCCACTAATGTGTGTTGGATACCAGTCTGATTTTCCTAGATTATAAGATTCCTAAAGTACTTCAGAAGTGCTTTAGGAATCTAAAAGTTTCAGAATTAATTTTTAGAGAAATTTAGACAAACAGAGATTCTGAAACGTCCATCTATTTTCTTCCTTCTTGTGACAACTTCCATCTTCCAAAAAAGAATATCCAGCAAAACCCCTTGAAATTTTATCCCAGTAAAGCTTTCAATTTTTTTGTCTTCTTCTGGAAGAAAGAACATGAAATTCAATAGCAACATTTGCTTTCATCACTGCAGTTTACATGAGAGAGATGAGGAAATTAAAATCTTACTTAGAAATGGTTTTTAAATGCCTCTGCAATAATCTTACAATAACAGCCATGAAAATCAGTGGTATTAAAAAAAAATTGCATAAAAAATACCTAGTTAAAAAACCCAATCCAATCAAGAAATCCAAGCAGGAAATCAATGCTCACAAAGCAGAAGCAGCACTGAAAAGCGGTGTTGTTGTTTTTTTTTTTAATCCTACATCATCCTCAAAATGTTTCTTTTTAGAAAGTGCCCTGAATTGCTCTAAAAATTAACTCTAGTGATATGTTAATATTCAGACCTTAGGAGTCAAGAAAGGCAGAAAAGAATAATGAAATAGGCACTGAAATGCCATTTATGAAGACCAGATCCTGCAGCAAAATACAACAGCCAGCAAAAATTTGATTTGCAGCACAGAAACCTGAGGGGTTATTTCAATTATTTTTTAAAATTAAATAGCTGTGATACAATCAAGCATCAAGTGGTCACACTTAAATCATCATAAACTAAGGTAGATCTTCTTCTAGTGCGGAAAACCTTTTTATAGCAGCAGCAGATTTTTGTTTGTACCAATAGGAAAGGGACCGTACAGCTTTCATATGAGCCATACTGAAAGAGCTACACATCCTTGTCTTCAAAAAGTGCTCCAACTTCATAAAAGTAAAGGTTTTGTTGGTTTTGGGTTTTTTTTTTTCAGATACTCAGTGACATCACCTCACTAAGCAGAGCCTCCAGGAAAGCCCCCATACTGCTTCTGTCACTTCTGCTGTCCCCTAAAATGTAACTTTTGTGGTTAATAAGGGCTCAGACCAATGTTAGAGGAAGCACAGGGTTCTCAAGCAGAGGAAAAGAGGAAAAAAGGGAAAAGGAGAAAAGATTTTTTGCGAAAGAAACTCTCCAGGTCTCCCTGTTGATCTGCATCTCTACAACCACCCACACTGGCAGGATGCTGTGCATTTAATTCCTGAGTTTTCTCAGTTGTGGATCTGGGGTGGCCATCACTTCCAAGATGAGAGGAGCTGCCTGACCTGTTGGATACTCCCCCTGCAATGGAGAAAATAAGCACTAAAAAGTGGATCAAGGCCCACAGTAGAATGACTCTACAGATAGAACTGAGCTCCTACTGAAGTCAGGAAGCAGTAAAACTTCTCAAGTTCTCCTGAGAGGTTGATTACATTCCTCTTGTATTCAGTTTTGGAAGATGGCAAGACTGTCTCCACTTCCCTATTTCTGGCTTCCTGCAGGCTCTGCTAATATAAAATAGAAGGACTTCCCATCTGGATGGGTCTTCTGACAAGCAGTAGCAGCATATGACTTGATGATTTCCAGCAGGAGCATGGAAGAATGCACAGTGGAAAAATGTATCTTTGAATTCAGCATTTTGGAAGTGTTTTTCATTCTCATTCTATGAAAAATTCATTTGTGCTATTAAAAAACTGTTATGGCGGAAACCCAAAAACCCAAGCCAATTTCATAATGGAAGGCAATTAAGTTGATTGCTGAATGATAAACACCACATCTTTCTTCAATGGGATACTGTTTTTGAGTAAGCAAACTGCCTTTCTGTTCATGATTTTAAGAGAATGCATCACAAATCTCTCTCTCAAAAGTTCAATGGGAAGCAAACATTCATTAGAGTGTTCTTTAAAATCTCAGCCAATTAAAGAGCCTACATACCAATATTGGAGGCAGAAAAAAAGCAAAGTTACTCTCATGCAAAAGTATTAGAAAAAAGCACCTCTATGAATCCTGACCTATATTTTTGCTTTCCAGGTGTCTATTCATTTTTAAAACTTCTCCCTCTAGAACCTGTGGATTGATTTAAGATTGGAACGAGGGAGTTACTACAAAAGAAGTAATTATTTCTTTGCATGTACTTAAATGGCAAAGTTTTTTTCTTAAGCAGGACCACAAATATGCAATAGAAGATGGCAAGGCTATCTCCACTTTCCTATTGATTTATTGATTTATTCCCTCGGTCTAACCTATGTGAACTGTATAGGCTAAGATCCTTTATTCTGAAAATCAAACCAAGCCCATCAAGAATTGACTCTACCAAGCTAGGAGTTCATAAAGAACACAGATAAATTTAGTGCTAGGCAAAACTGAAAAGAAAAATATGAGATTAAATCTGCAGTAGAGATCAGTTGAAAGCAAAGTCAGGTAAGAGTTGGGGGCAATAATTATAATTTGATTCCCAGACTTCAGGATTTTTCTGCTGCAGTAAAATCATCAAAGACGAAATGCCAGACCTTACTTTGGTTTGATCATAAAAATCTAGAGTTCAGTTCCTGTCTTCTGTAAACCATATACATTACAGGTAAAATGTGGGAAATGTAAAAAACCCAAACCCAACAACAATAATAAACAGAACCTTATAGCAATGTTAGGACTTTATATGGTTGAAAAACTCCATAGGTCATACCAGATAGGCTGGAAAAGACATCTTAGACCACCAAGTCCAACCTTCAGGCACACCTAGATGCTCATAAATGACCAAGTCAAGCCAGGCAGCAGAATGAAACCAGGCATTAAACCCTGAAAAAGGGCCTAGTGCAGTCATGATTCTCATGATCTAGAACAGACAGCACTCACCAACAGCTGAGAGGAAACTCAAATCCCATGGAGTGATGTTATCAAATGGCATTAGCTGGAGACAAAATTTAATTGGTTGGGATACGTGAGATTTCCCTCTTGTTTCTCAGAATTCTGGTTTTATTGTTTCCTAAGGCACCAACCAGTTCCTAAGGTTAGACATTCTCCATCTGTGGGTATTTGAACAATACACAGAGAAGCCAACCCTGCATGTAATCTGAATCTCTGGACACACTCAGGAAAGTAACAGTGACACTAAAAAAAGGTGAATATTCCCAGCAAGCTGCTCCTCCCTTCAACTCTCTTCTGTACAGGTGAGGCTAAATGTTGACTGAAAATAACACACTATAAAAAAAAGAGTATTTTACAGTTCCATCGGGAAAACCCAAGGTTTTTGATGCTTTTCAGTGTCATGAGACAGGAGAAGCTCATGGAATTATGTATTTAAAAAGAGACTAAAGAAATATTTTGTGAAGCCATAAATGTGGATGGAATGTGGTAAACAGTAAACAGTGCAAGCTACAGAAAGGCTACAGTGTGCAGAAATGCCAGATGATTAAGCGCAGCAGATTGCAAGGAAGGTATTCCAAGTCAGGAGCCCCAAAGCCTGCGTGAGGATATGATAATTTTTAACACCAAGCAATCTGAAAATGTTTTGTGGGAAATGCTGGCTTATTGGGAGCTGACGAATGGGGTCTGGGTGTTCACCAGAGCTTGATTTTCATGGTGTGCTGGTGACTCCTGCAGGTCACACCTCCCAAAGGGCAGCCCAAATGGGCATTTTGACTGGAAGGTCCTGCCAGAGCCATGGAAGTGATCCTAGACCTTCCCCTCTCGTTGCAGCAGTCAACTGGCTGCAGTGAATTTGAGGAAGATCAGTGCCTTCAGCAGTTCAACTCAATCTCTGAGATCTCTCTTTCAAAAGACGTGCTTCAATTGCATTTATTTTAACCAACTGCAATCCTCTGCCAGCTGCAGCTCCTTCATCAGGTCTCCATTTGGGCAAAGACTGGGCTTAAGTAATTTGTGAAGCTCTTCAAAGACATACAGTCAGATAATTAAAAAAATAAAAAAGTGGCAGCCTGACATGACTCAGCAGTCAAATATTTTCATTCAGAGCTATTTAGCATTAAAATTCAAACAGACTCAGGTGCCATTAGTTATTTATGAGGGAAAGATTCGCAATTAAGTATCCTTGATTTGTTCAGAAATCAAGTTACAATGAAGCTTTTATTTCCTTTTAATTGTAAGCAAACAATGTTATTAGTACTCAAGGCAGACAAAACAGCAGTATTATCATTATTCATTTCTCACTATCACTAAAAAGTACAAGAAAAAGCAACAGAAGCCCCCCAACCTCAATCTCTTCCTCCACCCCTCAAGATATCCTTTCTAATCCTATAAAAGCATCTGTCTTTGATTTCAAGTGGAGTACCTGCTGTGCAGGATGCAATGCCAATCCAATTTGTGTGCAACAAAACCAAATGGGTTGAAATGAACTCTGCATTTTAAAGATGTTTTTGTTTAATCATTACTGTCACTCCTCTTTAATGAATACATTAATCAAGCAAAACTTCAAGCGCTAACGGAAAGGCTCATCTCGAGAAAGGAAAAAAAAAAACCAAACAAAAAAACCACCCCCCTCTCCCAAATCCTGACGATATCCGCTGCTCCTGACAAACACCGCTACGCTTCCCTTTGGCAGAACTTCAAATGCACATTACTGAGTGTGGTTGGGAGGCAAGAAGTAAAAGCAGCAGCTCCCTCCAGAAGGAAGAGGAGGAGGAAACAGGTGAGTTGCCACGTCGGCCCCGCTCCCGAGCTGATTAATGGCCTGCAACACAGGATGTACAGCCCGGAGCTTTCCTGACAACCCCCCCCGCCAAGCATCCAGAATTCCACTTTATTTTAAGGAAATAATATCAGCCTCCACTGCAGCGCCAGCAGCACGGGGAGACCACGCACATAATGGTTATTCAGGGCTTTGAAAGGTGTTTCTTTCAAAACTCGGTAGCGGTAGGAACAATTCAGCACCCAAAAGCTTTCCAGCAGACAGTAAAAGCACAAGGCTTTGGCCTATGTACAAATTTGGTTTTGAAAAGTAGGCTTTGTAAATGCTCACCTATGACATAAATTCAGTCACACCCGTTGTTTATGCTTATGATGTTCACCCACATTTTTGAAGCAGGGGTTGAAGATAATTTTGCGTGGGAAAATACCAGCAGAGGAGAAAACGAGAGAACACCATGGCTTTTCCAGTCTGGTATTCCCACCATCTCCATCACCCAGCAAAAATTAAGGATTTGTTGAAATTTAACCGTCCTGGTACGCTGGAAAAAGCCAGTTATTTCACAAACAAAGTAGAGGTAATTTGATATAATTTGCTTAAAAGACAAATACATTTTAGATAATTATTCATCCTTTCTATGAGTTTGCATTGTTGAAATGACCATCCTCTTCCACCAAGGTAAAATTTAAAATCCATTACTTCTTTCTTGCTCTATTTGTGCATCATATTTTTTTTCCAAATGGCTGAAGCATTTTGGCTGGTCACTGCCACCATGCAAACCTGGGGAAAAGAATTGCTGTACCAAAGTTGCAGTGTTCCCCTGAAAGGCTCCGTTCCAGAGCTAGATCTTTTCCAGGAGGAATTATCATACTGCACTCCATTAAAAGATCATAAAACTTTTAAAGACATTTTATGGTTAGGCCAGTGACCTTTACTAGAATTTCTCCCACGGCCTCCACAAATTTCATCTCGACGAGGGAACAGTAAACAGTGGCGGAACAATCGTATTGTTTAAATTAATTTGTAATTTGACAACAAAATAAAGGCAGTGTTTCCACTGTCAGATGGACTAAAAGAAATGTGGTATTACACAAGATTACAATAAATTAATTTTAGAGTAAGTTAAGATTTTTGTGTGTCCTCTCAGTCCCCGGAGGGTTCATACTCTTTTTTTTTTAACATTTCTGAAAAAAACAAGGGAGCAGATTTGACCGCACTGATGCACAGCAGAAAGACATTTTGCTATTCTGATGCTTGTGCCATTTTTGGAGTTACCAAGAGAGAGTTGGACCCTCTGCATAGCTATACAACAAATGAAATATATGTATTCAATTAATTTAAATTGATTAAACTCAATTTAACAAATTAAATACCTATATATATACACATATAGTACAAATTTAGCAGGACAGGATAAGAACCATCTTCCATCCTCTGGTGGAAAGGTCTGGAATTCAGTTATGCTATATTGTGACAACCACAGAACAGGTCTATTTTTATTTGTATATTTTAAAATCTATCTTGTTCAGAATCATTCCAGAAAAAAACCACTCAGTTGGGAAAATGGGAGGCTCTGCTTCCGTGACGAGCAGGGACTGAATCTGATCACTGCCAAGTTCAGAAAAGGGAAGGAGACAGCTCCTCTTAGCCTCATTACAGACGCCAGAGGAACCAAGGTGCACATGCATTATGCATGAGGTAATTTGAAAAACTTGTATATAAAGTTTAAGTCGTGATTATTTGTCATCACTTAAAAAAAAAAATTAAAAAAAAACCCTGTCACCACTAGCAATAACATTTATTTACCAGTTATTCCAGTGTTATGCATTCAAAAGAATAGCTATATTTTCTTTACTCTTTCTTCCAAGTCCTCAATTTGAAAAGCAATTAAAAGATATCCCCAGATATTTGTCTGCGAGGGACTCAACTTCCTGATTTCTGTTGCTGATAGATACGAAGCAACATCACATTGGGGGGAAGAAAAAGACGAGAGAAAACAAGTCATCCCAACCTTCTGTCAGCCACTTTACAGCATAATGAGCTATGATGAAAAACAAGTCAAACGCTGAGGAAACAAGAAAGCTTGGAAATCTGATCTCCCTGACGGGATCGGGAGTAATTAATTATAACCCATGTGACCACTGGATGTCCCCACTGTTCCTGGAATGCAGCGCAGACACCGATTCCCTGGCAGTCCCAAAACCGAGGGAGCTGACAAAGAGTGTGCAAGGACACAGGGGAACCGATGCTTCCTACAGAAATCGAATTCCCGGTGCACGGAGGTGCACACGCGGGAGCAAAGCAGAGAGCAGGGGAAGAGCAGGGCACACGCACACAGAAACACTCTTTGAATACAGTTTCCACCTGGTTCACGTAGTGTCTGCTTGGTGGTTAATAATGCAACACCTGAGTGAGGCTGGGTGACAGATCCTCAGAGGGAGCCAGGAAAGCAGAATTACTTCTGAGGAGATGTGAAGGAAGCCTGGATTAGAGCGCTGCATGCCATGGGGCGGACAGAAAAGACCCTCGTGCCGTAACAGGTGAGAGGAAAGGTGAGCAGGAGCAGGGATGCCAGCACAAGGCCACCGAGAGCTGCCTGTCAAAAGCAGCCAAAAGAGCTGAAAAAAACAAGGAGAACATCTGTAACACCGTGGGGTGCTCCTCATATCAAAGCTTTGAGGGCACTGGTGGATGAAAGCTGGGGAAGGCAAAGGAAAACAAAAACAAACCCCCAAGTACACCAGAAGACTACTAGTACACATCATTTTTTTGGGGCCAGGTCACCAGAGGCTTAAGTTCATGTGAAGGAATAGAAGCCAAGGTGTTAGCATCAACTCATTTTTATTTATTTTCCCGTGTGACAAAAAGCTAGACCTAATTCTTCCATCAAAGAAGACCCAAGTGCCTTGCTCACTATGATAAAAAGGAAAGAAAGATCTCATCCTATTTTTAAAGGAAGGAATTTCCTACAAATGGATTCTAGAGCTAAAGTCAAATCAGCCACGTGTCTATTTTGTGGGCTTAGAAAGCTCAAGCTCCGCTACCTTATGCCTTATTTCACTCTTGTAATGAGAGGTTACACTGCAAAAAGCACCAGATCTGTCCCCACCTCCTTTCATTAGCACAGCTCCCTGATGTTAGATGTTGAATGACAAAGCTATGGGAAGGGCAGCAGAGGCTAAGACAAAATAATATCTGAAGAGTGTGCACTCTGTGAAGGTGATGTGCAAGTTCATTCTCTCTCCTTCATCCAAAATCCCCTTCGTACTACTTGTAGAAACCTGAGCAGTGAAGTGTCTGGCCCACAGCTGGTTTCACCTTGGACTTCAAAATGCAAGGCATAAAAACCCCAAGAGCAAAAGCACTAGCAGAAAGATACTGAAAACAAATGTAAACTGGAAACAAGTACCTGAATTGCACAGCAAACTAGGTCATGCCAAACTGGCAATTAGCTTTATGTTTAGCTACTGTTTGTATTCTGATTAGTTACAGAGGCTATTGGCACAAGCAGAACCACAGAAGTAAAAGTGTCTCCTTCAGCTTGGCTTCCTGGAAGGGTTTGCTCAGAAGGCTTTTGTGTTTTGTCCTTTATTTTTCCCCCTCGCTCTCTGTGCAAAAGGATGACTGGTCTGACACACCGTGGATACTCTTTTGTTCAGATTTCAGATGTTCACAAAATGGAGCTGCACTGAACAGGCAGGGTTTTTATAGGGGTAGAGCCCCGGGGGAGGGAAGTACATGAATATATTTGAATAATAAACTAATTTGAGAATTTAATGGTTTGCAATTAAATTAATTAGGCACTCTGACTTACTGGACAGTGAGTCTTCAAGCTTGTTCTACTTGTTTTGAAGTGATGCATATGCACAAATGTGCCAGAAAACCCAGATAGCTTTTGTTCCCTCCCCTTGATCTCATCTGTACTTTCAGATCAGTGGCTGACCACAATACAGACACATTGCATGAAGAATAAAATGGATAAAGTGATTTGCTGAGGTTTCACAATAAAAAAAAAATATATTGTTACCTGTTAGGCTGACTTCTGTTACTCACCACTCTCTTTTGCAGCATGTTGTCTGACAGGCAGAATTCCTTGTGTACATCTCAGCCTTCCAAGAAGCAGAGTTACTATCGGGGCTCTTCATCCAAAGATCTGAGATTGCTTAAAAATGTCAGGGCTGCTTTGTGACAGCTGCTCAAATTCTGAGCAGTTTCTTTATAGCTTTTGGCTCTCAGAGAGGATAAGTAACATATCTAATCCTGAGACCTGATTACTTTCCCAGGTGTGAAAGGGAGACTTTGCACTCTCATTTTCAGACTCACTGTTGGAAAGCTGGTCCTCTGGCACCTCCTCCACTCTCAAAACATTACATCTCAACTCCAAGTTGAAGTCAAGTTAAGAGGGTTCTGCACTCTTCAGTGCTCAGCTTTTTGCATCTTAATCAGGTGCTACAATTACATAGGCCTTAATTATGGCTAACTTGTAAATTTAGGATAAAATAGTAGCAAAAATAATTTCAAGAAACAGTTAAAATCCCTTGAACCAAATATTTTGGACACAAAAGCTCAAGATCCCATCTCATCTCTTGGCCCTACAGCCCAGAGAAGGAAGAGTTTAAATACACTGATGTGAGCAAAACAGGGATTATTGAGGCATTGCTAAGGGTCCTCTCCAGTGCCTCCACAGGAAAGGTTTTGCCCATGCAAGCCAACGACAATTGAATGGAGAAGTGTTGAAAGGTGTCCACAGAAGAAAAATAAAGACAAGACTTTGGCCAGGTTTATTCATACCTTTATTCTGTGGCATTTTTTTCTTATCAGTCATTCATTTAGCAGGGAAAAAATTGGTCCAGAGTTGCTACATTGATCTCTGATTAATGTTTTAGCTAATCATCAGTGGTATAAAATTTGTGTCTGAAAGGGCTGTGTAGTCCAGCCTCGAACACTCACACTGCCTTCCTAGAGCCCTGATAAATCAGAACAAGACAACACAGTAAATCCTGTCTTGCACTAAGGAGTCTCACAAATTCAGTTTTGATTTTTATAAACAGATTGCTTCTTGAGTTGTCATTATTAGTGTGAGCTGGACAGCTTGAATTAGAGAATAATTTATTCCCTGTGCATTTCTAATTACAGAAAAGAGGTTCACTCACTGACACACTTGTCCATCTTGTTCTTTCCTGTCTTTCAGGCATGGCTGATTGCAGCTAAATAGACAGACCAGCACAAACTGCACGAGAAACACAACTCTGTCAAAAAAGGACTGAAGTGTTACCATTAATTATTCTGGACCATGTGCTCATTTACAACAGATCTTACATGAGAAATATTCTCAGAGGTGTCAAACAGCCTCAGTTTCATAGGTGCATGGGGGTAGCACTGACTAAATGTTTGACTGACTGGTAGGATGTGACCTGCCAGAGACCCTTGGAGCTTGGGGATTTCATGTGCAATTTGTGTTTCAGCATTCAATAGATAATTTAAATTGGGCCGCTCTCTGCGAGCATTTCTAAAGGATCTACATGCCTGAGCCTGTGTCAGAACTGCACGAGTATCTAAAAAAAAAAAACCCCAACAAACCCCCCTGAAAAGCAAACAAACAAACATGCCCACCCCAAAACACTTTTGAACATCTGTGCAAGTGATTGTTTGGAACTCACTGCATCTTGAAAAGGCTTGAAGAAAGTGAAAATGCCATTTACTAAGGAATGTTGAAAAGTAGGTGTAACAATCACTGGGTGCATAGGAAGAGAGCTTGAAAATGCTAACTGGGGGAAAAGAACAAACCCCAGTCACCTTGATTTAGTTAACCCTTGCTACAGCAGAGGCTGTTGTTTTAAATAACTGAGCAGAGAATAGTCCATTTCGGCCATTAATCAGATGAACAAACTTTGCAAAGGCAAGAATCAGTTGACTGGTAATTCACATTGGGACTGACAGGAGAAGCAGCACTGGATTTACTTAGTTATACCCTTCAGCTACTTAAGCCAGAACTACAAAAGCACCCTTTTCTGGCCTTTTTTTTTTTTTAAGTACAACAAATAGATACTTTAGGTGTGCCTTTACTGCCACAGTATTTAGTCTTTTTAACACCTGTGCAATCTAACAGACAAGAACTCCCTCCACTCTCACACATTCTCATAAACATGGATTTCCTATCCCAAGGAGCAGCAATCAAAAGCTTCAAGGAATAAAGTAACCCCATTTTCAAATGGCTAATAATCACCTCCCTCCCGTCTTCATACAGTCTGCTGTTCTCTGTTCTTGAAGCTGTTTGCTTATTTTTGCAAGACCTGTATAATTTCTGTACTTGTATCTCTGCAGTGAAGTTCCTTCCTTAAAGTCACAGACATTCCCTAGTTCTTTTTTACAGAATATGTAAGGCTGCATAATATTTTTGCTGTTAAGGTTTTACACAATATTATCACCTTTAAAGTTTAGTTTAAAAACAGCTTAAGTTTAAACAGCGTTTCCACTAAATGACAGCTCTTTATAACCAGTGACAAAGCTTGTTGAGGGGGTTATCATCTGTCAGCATGATATTAAAATCTCTCAGGTTTTTCTCCTGAACACTTTAAAAGGGAACAATTTCAAGACAACAGCAAAACTCTCTGAGCCAAGATGAAGAAATTCAGAATTGCTTGTAATGCTGGATTCACTTTCAAGCAGCATCCTCTTGCAACCTTTAGTTTACTATTCAACACTAGTTCTGAATTTATGATTTTGCTGGTTATCAAAGATTGCTCCATCCTGCCAGCTAAACAGGCAGTGTCTTCATACCACAGTCATTGACCATGCAAGAAGTGAAACTGAGATAACTCACTGTGCCTTTTTATTAACTGCTACTCTGACTACTACCCCCAGCCTCCTGGCAATCTTACTTCTGAAGTTCACACAACATGACAATAAAAGCATTCGGGATCTGGTTTCAAAAGATGCTTTTTACCAGGCTACAAAGCAGGTAGGACAAACATCAACTGCTTTAAGGTTTGTTTTTCTGTTGATGTCCCTGCTGACTCCTCCTCGGTGATTGGGTTTTTCGGATTGTTTGTTAAGTGCTTCAGCTTTCAAAACATGTCTTCTGATCCACAAGGAAAAAGGATATATATATTTAAATAATAAAAGGAGAATCCAGGAATATGCATAACCTGCATTCAGCTCTAACTGGTCAGCACTCTCTGCTGGGTATTCAAGATTCAGTTTCAAAACCTCTGTTTGAAGCTAAGCTCCTCCAGATGTGACAGTGCAACCACTTGAACAGGAGTTTCCCATATTAACAGTAGAGAAGCCTAACCCTCAAAAATGTAAAGCTAATATTTAAAGCTAATACTGCTAATATGCAGTATTTTCTAGACTTGAGCATTTTCTCAGATGTGACTTAGAAAGGAATGAGAACATTTTGGCTCTACAAAAAATCGTGATGTTTGGAAAGGTGCTGGCCTACTCCCCAGTCAGCTGTAGGTGTACATACTCCAGTTCCTTTATTTAATTTGGGGAGAACAAGCAAAAGAAAATTCAGCCTCAAAACAAAATAAACACACAAACAAAATCAAAGTAGGAAAAGGTGCTGGTCATACAGTATTTTTAAAAAAAGTTACAGCTAATTTTATTTTTGAGAGTGTGTATCTCCCAATAAAATATAACTTGATAGTCTTAGGGTGCAACATCCGGCACTCTGTAGAGATGAGATATCTCCAAAACACTAAAAAGTCCCTGTCAAAGCAGTTTCTTTCACTCTTATCACCACTGAGTATTAGAACTCATTAACTTTAAAGAGTCAGCACCAATACAAGCAGACTTCATAAAGTTCAGATGTCAACCCTCTCTGATTCAAGGAAATCTGTATTTAAAGTTACAGAGATTGAAACTAGAATAATTTAAAGTACTACACCACCAGAATGTGAATTCTATGGTGAGACTTTCTAAAGACCAGGTAAGTAGAAAGGAAAAGGAAATTTTTGTTCTATTCAGAACAGAGAAATCATGAGGAGACTTGTGAATTTCCTTTTTTTTTTT
>VXAD01008394.1:90240-203611 GCA_013399195.1 Dicrurus megarhynchus
AAAAAAAGAAGACTTTCAAAACATCCTCTGGAAGGTAGCTGCATTTACCCTTGCCACGGCAGATGTAATACATGTTACAGACACCAAGCTGAAGCTAAAAGCTTTAGTTCTGCTCTGCAGTTCTACTCTGTAACACCACAAGGAAGGAATTCTCCTACCTCCCCTTTCCAACTCACAGTTCCCACAGGAACTGAACATGACTGATTTTCATGTCTAGTGGATCATGCACCTCTTTCCTCCATCACTGGCAGAAACAAATGAGTCTAGAAAATTTTCAAGA
Source organism: Dicrurus megarhynchus (assembly GCA_013399195.1). Lineage (NCBI taxonomy): Eukaryota > Metazoa > Chordata > Aves > Passeriformes > Dicruridae > Dicrurus > Dicrurus megarhynchus. Next base: position 90,521 of record VXAD01008394.1, read on the forward strand.
ACTTTCAAGATGCAATAGCAGCTTCAACTGAAAGAAGGGAAAAGAAATCCAGCACAGAACAAGACAGCTCAGTTTAGTGCTGTAAAATTACCTCCAAGGTCTTTTGATCAGACATTCTCAGAGTTCTTTCTTTAAAAAAAAAAAAAAAAAGACTGTTATTCTTTCTTTCATACCTAGGGAATCTGATTGAAACAAACGAAGCAACTTGCACAAGGACATTCAAAGCCTGTGTAATGTCTAATCTGGGTTCTACCTTCTGACTACCACTGCTGAGCCTTAACAACTCCCTCTTTCCTCCACTAAGCTGCAGGCTTCAGCAAACAAAGCATTCCTTATAGCTAATTGGTATTACATAGAAAGTCAACTGCTCTTATTTACAAAACTACAGATTTATGTCAAGCAAAGCCAATTATGCTTAATGTTTAAACTATTGCAGGTGCTCAATGACATTGTTGCTAGGCAGTAGAAGTGAAATTGCTCTTTTAATGCATCTTGTTCCAACTGGGAGCATGTGTTTTATCATCAGTGCAAACTTAACAGATGGAGATCTTAATCCTCTCCATCGAGTTTTCTTCAGCTCCCCCCCTGCACACAAAATGGTGTCCCATGCATTTAGACATAACTGAGGTGGTCTACAAACTGTCTGGGACAGAACTTGCACATTTTTTTGTATGTGTGTACATGATTACAGTATAAAACATGCATTTAACCTCTAAAAAGACACCCCCAAAATGTACCAGCAGTAATCAGCAGTACATCTGGTCATTCAAGGCTAGCAATGACCTCTGATGAGCACAGCACCTACTCAGTTATAACCAGAACTGCCCAAAAGCGACTTCTTCCCAAGTCAAGTCTGAATCTAGAGTTCTTTACACTAATTCCACTCTGTGCTGGGAGAACAGTTAGAAAATTTAGGCAGTAATCAAACAGAGAACTGAAATGGGATGCTTCTGGTCACTCCTAATCTCATCTAGGAGGCAACTTTTTCCACAACACGTTTCAAAACTGTAAACCTTTATGGGGAGGATTAAAACATCCACATCCCAAATTGACTTTGTGCAGAGCAATGTGGAATGGCAACAGGTGACCTCAAACACAAGCAACAAGATCTGAGTGCTCTGTTATCTCCCATGAAAACTGCCACACATCAACAAAAGGCTGAACAAAAGAAGGCTCTCCTAACATTTTCCAGCTGTTTATTGCATCATTTTTTATGCACACACACATCGTTATTGTTCCTGTCCTTTAATTTTTTTTTAATGTAAAAATCACTAAATTTTTCAGAAGTGAAGAGCAGCTTCCTTCAAAGTCAAGACCAAACCTTTAGAGTCCTTTATACCGATTTCACTGTGTGCTGGCACAAGATTTATATAATTTAGGCAATGCCCTGTACGTACAAAGGATTCCATCAGCTTTGACTGGAGTCCTAGATGGTTCAGTTCAAGAAAAATCCCTGTCTGTTGGTTTTAAGTGCTAAATTGCTCTGTCATAACAGTGAGATTGATTGACAGATTTTTGCATGTAGATTCCTCTGCTCCACCAACTGAGCTAAGCCAAAATTCAGCAACCAGTGCTCCAAGGCCAAGCTCTTTATAAAATCTGACACAAAAAGTGTTCCTCCAGTCTGTGTGAAGAAGGCAGTGAGCTTTCAGTAGGCAACTCTTCATCCCAAAGCCCATTCCAACCACTGTTTTCCAGAGTACCTGTTTATGCAGGCTACCCAGCTGCTTCCTTCATTGCTGAAAGCCTTTTTTGCATGAGTGTATGCCAGGCAAGTCCTATCCAGGGAGTTAACTAATCCTCTTTTTCTTGCAGAATTATCTTCATCAGACAATTCAGCTCAAATGGAGGCATTCTGTTGTCGACTGTCATCTATTCTCATGCTTCTGTTTCTGAGGAGAAAAAAAAAAAGAAACAAACTGGTCTTGGGAAGTTTGAAGCCATTCAGCCTGAGAATGCAGCAGAGGAAATGTTTTACCTTAAAACAGAGTTCCTTGTTCTCCTGTTCTTGATGCAAATGGTTCCAAACTGCTGCTACTTTTGCAGTTAAGAAAAATAAATATTTATCATCAGTTGTTAAAAGCCTCTCCAGCCCAATCCTATTCACTGGCCCAAATTTTCAATTTTACCTCTTTATTACGTAGTTTTTCTCCTTTTTTGTATAACTCTCAAATGCATTGAGAGCAATCACATCCCTCCTGTCAGCAGACTCTAGCCAGCCTTTTTGTAGCTTTTCGGTGCGAGGACAAAGGTCAAGCATTCAAGAATTTCTCAGGAAAGAAACTAGTATTTTTCATGGCTTAAAACCTGGCTCTATGGCAGTACAAATATGATTTAGAAAATAATACCTTACAAGCAAATAACTCTCAGGTGTCATGGACAAATTTACTCAAATAGATCCTTCAGCTTTTTGCTGTCTCTCCTCTCACAGCCCCAGCTCCAGCCCAGCTTATACAGCCACTTTTGGAGAAACAGTCTGTTCCTTGCTGGAAAGGGGTGTGTTCACTGCATTTTTCTCCCACTCCCACAATGCCCAACCTAAAGTTACAGCATTAAGTGTGGCTAATGGTGCAGAAGAGATTTCCTTTACCAGCTCTTTCACAGTTTCAGCTCACAAACCGTGTCCCTTCAGTGCATTATATCCTTTTAATGTAGCTTCTCCTGTGGTAGAGCATTCCTCACACCTAGCAAGCATTCTGACTGAGCTGCCCCTTCTGTCATGAACAGCTTGATATCAAAGTGCTCCTTTAGTTTTTTGGGTTCAACATGTTTCCTTATCATATGAAGACCCCACTTCTGTCACCACTCTTTAGTAATAGGACTTTTAAAAAGAGCTGTTAAGTGTTAGCTTATCATCGCTCACAATAACAAAATCAGCCAATTTTGGGAGTGTTTAACGTTGTGTGGCTCTTTAAACTGGAATGCATTTTATTAACATTTTTTTCCCCCCATCTCCAGATGCATCTACCCTTTCCTAATTTTCTTTTCCTAATTCTCTTCACCCCCTTTTAAGTGGGCTGCAATTAGTAATTTTGATGTTAATATATTCCAGTCTCCCATTCTCCTACTAGCAATTTTCTTTTTACCATCCTTTAGGAAGGGCAAATCCCAGTGCTGCTGCCAGCTAAAGACTGGATGCCTCAGCATCAATGTTTCATGACACACTTTATGGACTGATGAGTGGGATCTTGCTTCTAGGGTATTTTTTGGTAGATCTCAAAGCAATTTGCAAAGAAGGTTGATATGCTTGTGTCCATTCCACTGATGGGGAAACTAAAGCAGCACCTTGCTGAAGGCTGGGGAGTAGATCAACAAGAGCCAAGAACAGCACACAAGACTCCCACCATTGCAAATATCAATCAGCCAATACCAGATTTCAAAATTACTTGTAAATGATACTGTCACAAAGAAATTTGCTAAACAAATGTCTGCATGTTTATTAATTTTCAGCCGTTCCTAAGTACAAATATATGTGGATGCCTATTTCCATATAAAGATTAAAAGCCTCTCTCCATCAACCATGGCAGGCAGTGAGGTCTCCATGGCCTCGAGGTGAGTTATGACAGTGCAGCCTCCTTCAAGGCCAAACCCTATGAAGAATGCTATTTTGTTAACTTATAAATAACGCTATTATTCATCAGATAATTCATAAATACCAGGACATAGTTCCACCTAAGCACGCTGGGTAATTTATCATTAGAGAGCTGGTGGATAACACAATCAAAATTTAGTCAAACGAGGGTGAAATTTTATCAGGTTTTCTCCATAGGAGACAGAATGGGAGAACTTTCCAGGACAGCATTATAATGCTTGATGGCTTTTTCACGCTTCAAAAGCTTTTCTCCAGGAAGACATCCTCTGAAATCATTGGTGCGATCCTGGTGCAGATCGTTGTATCTGGGGGAGATGATACAGAAGGAAAATAACAAAATAATCATCCTTTAAGGTATTAGCTTCACCCATTGTTTATTAGACAATACTTTTTAAGTTACAGTGCCTTTCGAGTCCTGGACTTCAAGACAGCCAAAAAAATAGGACAATGACATGCATTTTCCTACAGCCTTTCAAAACTTCACAATGAGAGGTATCAAAGTGGGTGCAGATGTTAATATCTGTTCTGTTCTCTTTAAAAAAAAATTAATAATGAACATGCTTTCTCCCCCTGAGAGAAATTTTAGAGTATTTTTTCCAATTCAGAGTTTTAAAATCTGATTTCTCCCCATGTCTAAATCAGTGTTTAGCTCAGTAGTCTTCACTCTTTTTTCTCCCCTGTGGCTTTTTTATTTACCAAAAAATGAAACAATTACATTTGACTTAAAAAAAACATATTTCTTGTATGTTTTGGTTGTCTTATTGAAGAATGAGGTACCATGATTCTGAAGGGAAATGTTGATTTGAAATAAATTTTTTTAAACGTTTGTTTTCCTATTTTCAGGAAGATTGGAGGTCAACAGATTTTCTCATAAGAGCATGTTAAAATGTGGTGGAATTTTTTTTTTTTGAGTTTAAACCAATTTTATGGTAACTTTTTGACAACCAAAACCTTTTTGTTTTCAGCAGTAAATGTCACAAATGAAAATTTCAGTTTACAGAAGAATAAAATCCCATTTGATAAGGGGGATACAAAGTACATGCAGGAGAAATATTTTTAGTTGTTTAAATGTTTTTTAGTTGTGACCCAGTTCACATTTAAAAGAAGAAAGTCACATTGGAATAACCCACAAGATGCTACGGTAAACTTTGGTGCTGCAAAGCTGGTGCTCTATGTAATAGAAAAAGCAATATTTTTGTCAAGAGTTGCAGGAGTGCACTGGCCTTGGAAGTTTTCTATTGCTCTCATCATCACATCCTTGCTTCATCAAGGTTCCTGAAGGATTCCCACAGAATTGCCTCCCAAAGCCTGAGAGCCACTTGCACGTGACCCCTCCCATCCACGGCGCCTCAGGCTGCTTTCCCTCCCTCTTCTTGACTTCAAGGGTTACTTTAACGCTGACAGTAGAAAATTAACTGGGATTAAATGCTCCAGAGTTGTGAGTTCCTGGCGTTTGACAGGCAAGATACAAGGATTAAACCTAGGCTCCATAGGTGGCATGAAGTTGCTTCCTGTGAGGGGGCTGAGAAGTTCTGCTGTCTCTGGCCGCAAATTGCTTCCATCCCAGTATCAGAAAATATTTGGGGGTGGTTCTGTTGAAACTGCTGCACACAGCAGTAACCTGCAGCCATCTGCTGCTTTCTCAGCCCCCCTCTGCCTGCTGCCCTACACTGAAGATGGGAGCTCGTTGAGAGAGCAGCAATGCTTTCTGTGAGTTGGTACAAAACCAAGGGCGGTGGAGGTCGGTTGCATGGCCAATATAGCTTTGTGCTCCCATCTAAACTCCGTGCCAACACATCCACACCCTTCTATAAAGAATATGATGCTCTTCTTTCTTTAAGGCTTTTTATAATAATGAGACCCCTTAACTATTTGAGGCTAATTACATCAGTCTTTTTTTTTTTAAACCTCTCCACATTTTTGCTGAGATCTCTCTCCACACATGTTCTATCACTACTAACTCTTTATTACACACTAGTTCACAGAATTTACAAGAATTCCTACCCGTACCTACAAATGAAACATCAAGCTTTCATTTTCTCACACGTACCTGTGTGCAATGGTCCAGAACCCCAGGGTGTTCACCATCATTAAGGAAGCCAAGAAGAAGAAGAATCTCTCCAATTTACCTTCATGCAGCAAGTGTGGAAACCAGTTGCCTGGTAAAGCAGACATTTGAAGCAGAATTAGTTTGCCTTGCAGCATGAGATGTGGCTCACATGGAAGACACGAAGATAACTTAGTGTGAGACACAATCCCCCACAGGTGCTCTGACCCCCCCGTAGCTATTGATAAATACTTCATTCTCACAGCATCCATGGGGGATTTTTGAGTCCAGTGAACTTTTGCTCTTGCTTTGCAGACAGGCAGTAGAGGTCTAAAGAAACTAAAGAAGCTCCCTAATAAATCTGAAGTGTACTGGAAAACCTAATCCTGCACAGCTACTGCTGTAATGACTGGACTGTCTTCCATCTGTATTATCCTGTGAACACCGCTAAATGAAAGTCAACTGTGAAAATTTTAGGAAGAGCTAGAATTAAGGTGGTCTGGAGAAATTCTTACTTGTACCTCTCATGCTTTTAATAGTCTCTTCCTAATTAAAAAAAAAAAAAAATTAAAACTCAAAACATTAAAAACGCTCACTCAGTGCCTTGGATGGTGCTCCATCACCAAGACACTACGTGACAATTTACTTTACCTTTCTTTATAGCTGCCTTTAGCCATGAGTCTGTAAGATGTCCTTTTCCTTCATCCAGTGTTTATTTACACAAATCAGAGCTTTTTCAACCAAGGTTTTTGGCAATAGTACCTGGGACATTTTGGCACTCTATTCAGCAGAGGACTGTACCACCTATATGCACACTGAGAGGCTTCCCTGCCCGTGTGTTCCTGTGCACTCCAGTTCGTGGCTGTATTGCTTTCAGTTTTGTCCATTGCAAACAAGCTCAGGTGGCAAATAACTGTAGATATAACTTAAATAACTATAGGTATAACTTTGTTTTTAACCATCAAAATGGTTAAAAACAAAGCCAGCCCCGTCAGTCTGCAATTGAAGACCGTCAGTACCTGAAGTGCCATAATCAACTACAGCAAAACCATCAAACTGAGATGGAAAAAAAGTTACAATAGAAACTGAAGTTACAGAATATCAGAGACCTATACAGTGCTGCAATGGCCATTTACGTGATTTAGGAATACAGGGTATTTATTGCCTTTGAAGAAGGCAGAGAGACTGTCTTCATTTGCAATTAATGAAGAAATGCAGAGTGTGAAACAGCTGGTGCTGAGAATGTGATGTCCACACTCTCTGCAGCTCAGGGGGGTTCACATCAGAGCAGTTCCCACTAACAGCTGGAACATATCAGACATGAGCTTTTTTTGTTGTTGTTGTTTAGTTCAATCTAAAAGGAATTCAGTTGTTTTCATGCTCCAAGATCATTCTGTGATGTAAATTAGAGATTATCAAGAGATTTAGATTAAAATCACACCCCTGATCTGAACTACACCAGCATCAATGTGCCCAAAGTCACCTTTCTCTGCTACATGAAAGTCTGGTATCGAATCCTGCCCATCTAAATAGTGCAGCTATTCACCCCTTGGATGACCTAATGGGGAAAGAAGGAAAACCAGCCTTCTTACCTCAGCTGTATTGTAAAAACCTGATGGCCTTAACAGATCTTTTGGCCACTAATGTCACTTTTACCCATTGAATGCCATCCTCAGATTGTTAATATTTTTCTAATTAGAGACAAAGAGCAGTTCCACAGCTCAGAAGAGACACCAAAAGATTACACCCTGCCAAACACACATTCATATATTTACATTTTTCTCTTCCCTCCATATTTCAGAGTTGTAAACACATTTCTTTTCAGAGCTGTTGCCTTTAGCTCTCCTGGGATTAACAGAGAACAACTGCCATCAGTGCAGCAGTTCCCTCAAACTCCTCCACAGTTCTCTCCATGCCCTGTTACCTCTGTGCTTGTCATAGAGCAGCACCAGCACACCTCTGCCTGCTCCCTTCCTTTTGTAGTGTTATCTCAGAGCCAGTTTTAAAAACACTGTAAGTTGACTGAGCTCCTAGGTGCTGTAACTTCATTTTAGTAGCTTATAAACTTTTACTGTCATCATTCACAATCTGGTAATTTTTCATTTTGCATCCCCCAGGGCCCTATAGAAGGCAGAGAGAGAGAAGGTGGATGTGATGAAAGAGAGAACATGCATGGGGGTCTGCACTGCAGCTTGTCAGAGCAGAGTTCACACTGTCTGCTAGGTTATTCAGCTTGGCTGGGCTAACTACAGGAGCAGCAGGAGCTTCCTAATGGAATGGCATCAACAGTGGAACCTGAACAGAAAACACATACTTAAAAAATTAATAAAAATAATTTTGCAGCTTCTGAGTTTCAAAGGTCCATTTGCACCATTCTCTGTCTCACTGATAAAGGCACCAGATAAAAGCACTGAAACTGGGGCTTGTTGGTTCTACAAGGGTAGGAGGGCAGCCCAGCAAGCAGGAGACCTGGATTCTACTCCCACTTCACCGTGGGTCTCCTCCACGGCCTGGGTCAAAAACCCTTGCTCTGTCCCCTCTCTGAGTCTTTTAGGAATTGCCAGAGTTTAAACAGTGAGGCCTGGATAACAACAGAGAGCTTTGGAAAATCCAGATGAGCAACAGCACAGGCAGGGACAAAATCAGAGAGGATATGGCAAGGCCCCAGGTGCCATAGAGCACAATTTTCCCTCTAGTTTCCTGCTCTGTCCAAAGCAAGAGGTAAGATCAATTCCTGTTCCTTTCAGAGACGACAACAAGGTTTGTTAGGGGTAGGCCTTCCTCTACAGAGGAAGAAGGATGGCAGCAGTCCTAAGGTTATTCAGGCTATAATCCTTCCAGTACACATTCCAATATATCAGTGGATGCAGCAAAAATTAATATAACCAATTCCTACTTTCAGCCAAAAAAAATTACTTCTCACTCTTTTTTCTTTCATTAATTTTCCTTTCTAATTTTTTTTTTCCTCCATGAAAGAGGGGGTAAACCTGGACTACATTTACTTATACTCACTTTACAGGGAATCCTCTCTGCTTGCAGGAAGCCTTGAGAGAAAAAGAGTCATCTGTGCTAGAACATCACCCACGTGTTTCCAGCACCAAAACTCCCTTTAGATGCTTTCACCCCTGACCCCACAAACACCTCCCAGAAGCTGTCTGCAGACTCCAGCACCCTCCACTGACTGCTTCTGGGGTTCATCCTTACAGGATCCTACTCTCAACCATGAACATCAGGGACCCTCTGGGCCAGTTTGTTTGGTTTTGCTGCAGTTGGGCACCCTGGGCACCGCTGTGTTTGAAGAGTCCAGCACCTTCCCATCCTTGACTCAGCACACAATATGCAACAATTCACTTTCCCCCAAAAGAGACTGCCCCTGGGCTCTGTGCATCCTTTACTTTTCTATGGAGATTGCCAACAGAAGTGGCAATTACAAGGTTGGTTTGTCACACAGATAATTGCTCATTGGGAATTAACTTTCCACAACAAGCTCCTGATTTCCATTTTTATTCCAACAATAGAAATACTTCATAGCATGAATCACCACAGAGAAACAGAAGTTTCCTTTAGGTGCATTATTTTAAATAGACTTTTTCTACTGGTTAGAGGTGAATTGGTTATGCATTTTATGGCAAACTTAGAACAAGTTAGAAAATGAAGTCTAGGCAGAATCAGTTCCTCAAGTCCGCTCTACAATCATGGAAATAAAGCTCCTGGTAAAATTTCACTGACATTTTGGAGTCCTATCAATTTTGCATCAAAATTCCTCCGTTAGTTCAAGAAGAAGGAATATTATACAAGACCAAGAGGAAACAACTGATCCTACCAAAACAGGCAAAGGTGGTGGTGAAGCAGAGATTAGGACATGGACAAAAAACTCTCCCGTGCTGTTTCTGGTGGCTGACTGACAGCAAGGAACTGCTGGCAACAGCAGCCATGGAAGAAAACCTGAAAAGGGCTGTAAGCCAGCCTTTGACAAATATTAGTGCACACAAGACATCTGCTACTACGGTGGCACCCTCGGAGAGCTCAAGGGAAAGTTGCACAGGGAGGCATTGAGGATTTTTTGCTGAATAACTCTATCCTATTTTATTGTGTGGAAAACCTTGAAGAAAAAACAAGTCAGTCATATGCCAGAAGTTACTCTATTCTGTACCATTCCTGCATTTTTGCAGCTATCCCTGCAACCCATCCTATGATTATAGAAAACATTTAATTCATATTTTAGAAAAGGCTTGTATTGCCTTCCTTCATTTCATCAACTTACTGGGCATATATTTAGAGTTTAATCATATCCAAATTAAAGTCTCACTCTACCTCTAATCCCTGTTAGCTAAGTAAGCACCAGTGGACACCACCATCTGGACTGCAAGAAATATTCTTTAGCTTTATCATCTTTGGTATTTAGAATTACACAAGACTAAAATGAAAAAAAGAACAAGAAAACCCCAACAAAACCCAACCCAAAAAACCCAAACCACGAAAAACCCACAACGATTCTCTAACTACAAGCAGGAAATCTGTGTCTGGGACAATTTCCTTCCTCTGACCTTTTTTTATTTTTATTTCTTTCTTACATATTTATATTAATATTTTTAGAGAAATATATTCTGAAATGATTGGCATAGGAGGACAGGTTTTGTCTTGCATCTTCTTCCGTTAAAATGTTAGGAGAGGTAAGAGATCCAAAAGAAAGCCGTTTCCCAGCTTGTACTGAAAATATCACTGTCACCCATCATCTGTTTGCACTCGTCAGATTTTTTTAAAAAGTCTTATTTTATCATATTCACACCATCCTCCATAGATGCATTAAAAATGATTAATGCAGCTTTGACTGTGACTGATATCTGATCAACTTTGCCAATAAAAACCCAAATAAAATTCTAAACTAGTGACATAAAATAGGATATAAAAATGTTTAAATTTTGTCAACACCCTCTGTGCTTCAACGCTTCAAAATACACACTGGAGGATCTACTTCGCTGCAGGAACATGGAAAACATGGTCTCATTGCTTAGAGATGGGAGAACCAGAAATAGTCTTGGCTCAGGTTTCAGTGAAACAAGAACCATGGGACAAGAGAAAAGCATTCATAGCCCAAGAGTCACTCACTAAGCCTTGTTAAATCTTACAGAACCCTTTCATGAACACTATCCTCTCTTTTCAGCAAAAGAGAAAGAACTTGCTCTTCCAATGTAAATAAATTAGCAAATTAGCTGAGCTTTTGTTTAGGTTGGTTTGCTTTACTCCCAGTTCCATAAATTGTCCAGATACTGAATATTTACAAGCTCTTTAAACAGATCTGAAAAAAAAAAATACCAAATGTGAGCAATAAAAGCTTAATTTGTCATTGGACTGTAAATTGACCTAAGAGAGGTCACAAATTTGTTCCCTACAGCACTGTCATCTTTAGAGGGTTCATTAGGCAACCACTAAGTTTTAATAAGTTAAAAAACCAAAAAATTTTGCTGATTGTCATGAGCACCAAAGTCCACTGTAAGAAGCACAACTGGAAAAAATACAGATGGAACAAAAAAAAATAGTGTGTATAACATTTCCTACCAAACTAGGAGAAAACCAAAACTGAGCCTAAAATGAGTTTTTTGTTTTGCTGTAGTCTATGCCCACCTACAAAAGTCTGATCCCAAATCCACTTTGATTTAGGAGTCAGCAGGACAAGAGCCTGGGATGAGCAGAGGAGCATTATAACACAAATGAACTTACAGGAATATCACCATCATTTGCAAGCTGTGAATTGAATGAGTAGTGGTAACTTGGAAAAATTCATCTTAGTCAAGCAAGGAACACTGGGAAAGAGACACCCAGTGAGATCCCAATTATTTTTAAAAATAAAAAGTGAGAGCCCAGTAATATGTTGTTTACATATTAACAGGGCAAGTAATCTCTAACACTCTTCTAACTAGAGCAACAGAGCAATCACTGAGCATTTTTCACTTTATTCTCCCTAAAGCTTTTCAAGTTTTGCAGAGAACTTTTCCTTCTTAGCAGTAGTCATTCCCATTACGGCACCTGCATCTCAATACAGACTGTCACTGATTCCCTTGGAAATTTCAGAGTGACTTTTGCTCAGGATAATGGTGCAGTCAATTCCACCTACAGGAACAGCAGGTCTGACAAAGTTAAACAAAGACATAAGTCATAGCTTTGGAAAAAAGAAAAAAAAAAAAAAAGGAAAAGCTTAGTTGAGAAGTTTGCCACCCAACTTTCTAAGAGTGAGGAATATTTTAGCCAGGAAATCTTTCAGTTTGCTCAAAAATCTTGAGCAAAAGGGGTTAGAACGTGGCAACTGCGGCCTTTGGAGAATTTAGAGTTCAGCCTTCTTGGTCTCAGCCAGGATAAGAATTTGAAATCTCTGTTAAAACAGTATTTCTGGCAAGAAAAGAACATTTGCTTTTTTGAATCAATTAAATTATTTTATACCGACTCGCAGAAAAAGAATTAATCACCTTGATAGAAAACCAGACAAAAATCTACTGAATTGCAAACCAAATACAAAAATTGGTTTCCTCTATCACCTTGTATAGAAATACTCTGTAAAGATATTAATTACATAATAGTGACACAACATAGGCCAAATATTTTTGTGCTGACGTTATGCTTAATTAATTATTTAATTATTTCCAAAGTCAAATTGCAGTAAAATATGTCAGTTTTACTAAATATTTCAATCTCATAAAAATTAATCATTTTCATACTTTGGGGGGAAAGAAAAAAATCAGCAACACAGTCTTTCTTAAACTGTTTGTTTCCTTGAACCCATATTACACTGAACCCACAGTAATGAAAAACATCCTTTTCCACTGGGGGATATTCAAGGAGCTCACTTCTCCACACTGGATGCCTTGGTGGTTAATAGCTCTTTGCCTGATTCATCTGTGTAAACATTCCTGGTTTTTACCCATCTCCAGGTGATGTTTTTATACCTCGTAATAAAATTTTAATTGAATTTTTAACTGAAAAACAGTACTGCATGTCAAAGCATCATTTGTTTGTTCAGATCTTGCAAGTAGGAATAAAAATTTCTTGTCACACTTTCAAAACTCCTACTTTCGCTTGTTTTTAAATTACATGATTCTTTACATAGGAAGGAGAAGAACCCAAAACTTAACCCTAAACAATTAAAAAATCCTGCAGCCGTGGCAATTGCAATGGTGTCATGCATTAGGGCCAGCAGTTGTGGTCTCTGAAAAACAGTTCTCTGTAGCAGTTCCACCAGAGCTTATCGATGGCACATTTAGAAATATTCCTTCAGCACGTGGGACTATTTCAAATTTATGAACAAAGGGACCCCTGTCCCTCAGTTCAAGAACTCAAGTGCTTTGCTTGTTAAATTTAAATGTGAAACGAGTCTGTTCTGTATCGAACAAAGATTCATCAGCAAAGGAAAAATGACTTTAAGAAATTCCTGGCTTATCTTGAAAGTCAATAACCCAGGAAAAACTCCAGTTCAGGGCTTACACTAAATACATCTCAACAGAAGGTTGAGGTGAATCTGAAATAACTCCTTTGGAAACAGGGAGTTTTCTGGGAATTGCAGCATGCATCTGCAAAAGGGCAAGCCCACAGTGAGACCACATTGCCACAGAATCTGGCTCTTCCAACAGCTGGGCAAAGGCAGAGGGGTAAAGAAGGCAGGAAAGAACTGGTGGGTCCAGGAGAGAGTTCCCCAGACAGCTCTGAAACCCTCAACCCAACCTCGTTTCCCCTACAGCACAGTGGGACAGACAGAAAGGAATATTCTCTGTTCTTTAAAGCACCAATCTTGCTCTGGAGGCCAGAGGCTTCCATGTAAGTGTGAATAACATGAACTTACTTCTTCATGAACATAAAAAGATGCTTCCTAGCCAATTTATTTTCGGTCTTCCAGAACAGAAGTAGAGAGATTGGACAGGAGGACTTCCTGCAAGATGCCATCCTCTAATTACTCCGACTATCAAAACCAAGATGACTCATTAAAATTGGATGAATACAGCTGGAAGGCTATTTCCTATCTAAATTCCATCTTAATTGTGAGAGCAAATCAATAAAACTTTGGCATGCCTTTTAATTCTGCTGCCTGATTCTCCAAATCAATAATATTAGAAAACTGCTCAGGAACACCTGTCATGAGCATACTCTTACCTTGAGTGCCTGCATGGGCTGTCTGAACAACGAAAGCTCCCATAAAGCAGCCAGCTCCATTAAAGAGAGCTAAAAAATGCATGGAAATCCCTCTCATCCTTTCAGGCACAAGCCGGAATGAAAGTAAGGAACCTTAGAAAGGAAGCAGATACAGTTACAAGTTAAAAAAGGGAAAAAAAACCATGAAAAAGAATTAAATGATGGTAGAACATTGATAACACAGAAAAAAAATTCAAAGCATCTCTATTAGTGAATTTCTGTATTTTCTATGGAGAATGTACTTGGTGCAGAAGAGCAATCAGATGTGTTAGCATGCACCCTATAAACTGCTTAACTGAATAGCTGTATTAAACCCTCCCCATACAACTATCCACATTCCACAAGTACTCCAAGAACTTTCACCCAGACCGTTGCTTGCACATTTTAAAACCTCAGGCATAAGCAAGAGCAGAGAAACACCACCACAGTCAGTAAGCACGAGGACAATGGATGTGACATTTAACTGCAGTACAGCAGGACCTTCTATCCCAGAGCCAGCGCAGCACAGCCACTATTTGAAAGTAAATACTTCCAAAATCTAGAGCTCTGCCTTAATCTGGACAGTTAGCTTGCTTTACCTTAAGGCTGGACAATGCTCCTCGTCCCCAGAGTGCAACCCCCAGGCTCACTGGCTCATTTTTAAGACCTCATTCTTCACTTTCTTGCCAGAAGGCTAAACCCAAAGCAGCAACAGCTTCGGTGGTGAGGGGAAACTGTAGCATGCTGTTGTAGCATGGATGACTATAAATAATCATTTACATTTATATAATCCCACCAGCTGTAACTTGGCTGTAACAGCAAGACTTTATGATAGCTGTTCTTTTCATGCAATTTTCACTGATCATCAAAAACTTTTGTTTCCTAATTTGACTCCTTGAGTTCTCATCCACACTTTTTCTCCCAAAACCAGAGTGTCCCCACCTGCTTTATTAGTTGAATTAGAATGACCTCCAGCTTGAAAAACTTGCCAGCAGAGGATCCTATTTGGATGCTGAGTTGCCTGAAGCACCTCTGAATACAAATGAAACTTTGCAATCACCACCTTTCACCATTTTTAATTCGGATGTCCAAACGAGAGCTTTGAAAACACATGAAAGAAAAAATACCACAGACAGTGTTTTCTTCCTCATTCACAATAGGAACCAGAAGCCTGAGGGCAGGAGAAAGCAGGTGAGCCTGGGACACCATCTGTAGCCACAGTCTGAAGTGTTGTACAGCTAACCTGAGCCACTAAAAGACTTTAAAGTTTCTGGTTGTTTCTCCCTTCTAAAAGCAGGGGTGCAAAACATGCATCTTGGTCAAATTCAGCCTGGGTAATTGCATCCTACTTACCTAAATTGCCCCTGCTGTTTCAATAGCCTACTCCAATCCTTTCTTTCCCCACGGTGCTGCTGGGAACTATTAAACAGCTGCTGCATTTCCCCCTGGAGACTACTGCTTTTCATTGGTGGCCAAAGCCATTCCCAATATATCCTCTAACTAACAGAGCTGTAGTTTCCTGGTTTAAACCAAGCTAGGGCTACAAATTCAGCCTGTCAAAGGCTTCTGAGAACTTTGTAGCACTGTGGGGGAGAGCAACACCATTGTTTTATTTTTAAGACTTCTTTAGTGGTAGAGGAATATTGAAGCCAGATATTATTCTAAGAGGTGCTCGTGCCACCTGAAGCAGGTGATTGTTCAAAACACCTATCAATAAGATAATGAAACACATTGTATAAACACAGTTCTAAGTATCAGGGACCAAATTACAGAATAACTTGGGTTGGAAGGGACTTTAAAGATCACCCAGTTCCAACCCCACTGCTGTGGGCAAGGACACCTGCCACTAAACAAGGTTACTCAGAGCCCAGCCTGGCCTTGAGCACTGCCAGGGATGGGACAGTCACAGCTTCCCTAGGTAACCTGTGCCAGTGCCTCACCACCCTCACAGTAAAGAATTTCCTCCTGATATCTAATCTAAACCTACTCTCAGTTTGAAGCCATTCCCCTTTGTCCTGTCACTACATGCCCTTGTAAATAATCTCTCTCCATCTTTCTTGTAGGCTCTTGTCAAGTACTGAAATGACACAATTAGGTCACCGTGAAGCCTTGTCTTTTCCAGGCTGAACAATCCCAATAAGAGAGGTCCTAATGAAGATAGAGAGTTCAATGTGCCAAATCTAACTTCTCTAACCAAGCTCTTCAAAAATGAGGTATCTCCTCTCTTCCCTTCGCTTAAAAGAGTGAACATTTCCCCCTTCAGCTTGGATCGTGTACTTTCAGGTCCAGCAAATTATTATGATAATTGAATTTGACCTTCTGCATAAGAAAGGCAGTAAAACATCAAGAAAGGTGAAACAACTCTGTAAGTGTCTAGGCTGTCGCTAACATCCATGGAGATCCACTGAACGGTTCCTGAACAGCATTTCAGTTCAAATTGAAGTAGAAAGCCAGAGCTCAGTTCAGGAGCCTGAATGCAGAGGCTTAGTGCTGCTGGAGGTGATTCAGTGGGCCTCAGCCACCTGCACCGGGCTGTCTGACACAGTGCAAGGCCTGGGGGAAAACCAGGCTCCTGTCCAGCAGCAGCTGGGGGTCACAGACTGCAGAGAGCCTGCTTGCCCTGCCTGCCCAGCCAAGACAGTCCATGACAAACAGGGCCAGACACCAATTTGTGGGCAAGTGAGTGGAGGCCTTCTTTCCCATCAGCTAAGCAATATGCTATTTTAGGCACCTCCCTTCAGCTTTTTATATGCCACTCTCATGTTCAGACTTAGTCCCGTTTATCTGGGTTCTTAAGTCACACCTCTCACTGCAGCTCTAAGCATGATGCTTAATCTCTATTTGAATGGGGAAGGACAGCTTTTTTTCCTAAGAAATTCTAACCACAATCCTTTAAAAAGATCTTAAAAACAAAACAAAAGGAAGAAAACCCCCAAGATGGAGTTTCGTCTCTTTTCTAAAGGCTCATGTAATCGTCCAGTCATTGGACTCCAGTTGTGTCCCAGTGTGCTAGATTAAAAAGCCTTATTCTACCAGCAATATTCGTCTCATGCTTTTGCATGAGAAGACTGTAAGCAAGTCACCTCCTAACCTTTTTTTTTGTTAAGCTAAACAGAGAAGGTCACAGTTTTCAGTTACACTTAGCCTGTAACCTAGAAACCAAATTACCTGCCTAGAAACCTGTCTCAGTTAAGTACTTGAGAGCTATCAGATGAAGAGGCATTATGAAAGTGCTAAGTATTTAAAACTAGGGAAAATTACCTTTTTAGTGACAGACTGTGACCCACAGCTCTCAGTAGTCTCAGAGTATAAGAATGAAGCTGAGACACTGAAGGTATTTCCTGCTCTTAAATAAAAACCTTAACATTTCTGGGGTTGTACTGGAACAAGAGACACTCAACCCATAGATTAAATGCCTGCAGAGGTCAGCCCGTCAATTACTTTACTTGTGTCTCTAAGTGAATGTTGCTTAGATTATTTTTATAATACTTTTGGGTTTTTTTAAAGCTCTGTAAGGTAAAACACTGGTAAGCACTCTGCATGCTCCTCAGAAGAAAATAAGCCTCAAAAATGTCAGTGTAGAGACAGAAAAGTAAATTACGGAAAGCAAAAAAGGTTCAGACTCACAATCAAGAGTATACGTGGATATACATAATGAGTGGATGGCAGGCACAAGCTGAGCTCTGCCTGAGCTCTGAAAAACAGGGGTGTTTATCTCTGGCTCCATGTCACAAGCTAGGACATGATGATCTGTGGAGGCATGTTCTCATGACTCCCGGCTGGAGCACTAACAAAAACTTGCAGCTGCCTACACCATTCTCTAGGTTAACCTGTCACTATTACCTGCCCCCATATGCTCTGTGCCAGTGAAAAACACGTCATAATTCTATTAGCTGGGCCCACAGATGAAAGGTGTTAAATTGCTTCACCTTGCTCTTACTGTGGCCCTTAAGGTGGTCACAGAGCATAGCCACAGCCCAGCTCTCACGTGCGTTTTTGTTCCATCTCAATAAAATCATCACAGGGGAGCTCAGGCCAGAAGGGACCTCAGGAGCTCATCCAGTCCAGCCCCTACCTGAAGCAGGTTCAGCTTCAAGACCAAACAGGGGATTGTGCCCCCAGGGACCTGACTGGACTTGTGCTGCCTTCCAGTTAATCTGGAACATCACTGCTCATCTTGAGTTAAAGCCAGCAAGACAAATTATGCTTCTCTGAAACAGGTAAAACACAGATCTGCTCATTAAGCCCATGGAAGAGAGCCAGTGATAAAATATCAGATGACAGTAATTATTTTTAGGAAGCTGATATAGTTCTCTGAGAATCGGGACACTCTTGCTTTAGCCTATTTGATTTTACTTACAGGAGGGAGTTACCAAGGCTTCAGCCACTCCAAGCAGGATGTACTGAGGAGCTAAGTGGAAGCAAGGCATGGAGGAGACCAGGAGAACCTCCTCGGAGAGCGTCTGCTCCACCTGAGGGAAGTGCTTTCGGTGTATTTCAGAGAAGCCAGCAACCATCACGGAAAGTGCAGCGCATAAGTGACCTACAACTGGGTAGAGCACAGAGAGCATTCACCAAGGCTGTGGTTACAGGACCATCACGTGTTTAGAGCGAAGAAAAGTCCTAAAAAATGCAAAGGAATCTTCCTAGCCCCACCCCAAATGATTTTCTCTGAACACCTAAACATGAATAAAGAGTGCTTGCTATATATATATATGGCAAAAGGACACCAGCTCAGCACTGAGACAACTTTGGAGTGCAGAATAAATGAGAGAGGAAAAACTTTTCTGAAGACCGAAGTCAGAAAGAAGAACTTTTTACTTTTTTTTTTTGAAGATTGAGGGAGAAAAGGAAGGAGAAAAGAAAGAAAAGGCAAATGTCCTTCCAGATACCAGAAGAGAACGGGTAGGAACAACCCTATCAGGCAGCAGGAAATTCTTCCAAAATTCAGATGTATTGAAACTACCCCACATTTGACCCATTGCATAGAGGATATCATTAAAATATATTATTTTATATTTCTTGATGTTGACAGTATGAAATGGTTGTATCCTCTCAAAAAAGAAAAACAAAGCAAGCAAAGTTTCCAGGTCTCTGAACCTGAATTATCTCTGCTTCTCATGGTCTGAGCTCCCATTGATTCTGACTAAATTTCTCATTTGTCAGCATTTCTAAGCCATAATGTGAGGAGAATTTGGTTGCTTTTGGCTGTTTTGGCTCAAATTTTGAGCCAAAATTCAAAGCTTGGACTATGTTTTTCTCACAAAGCCTTCATGACTGGTAACTGTTGCACTTATTAGATTAAACATCAACAGTCAAAAGCTTTTGCTTCATGTTTATAACATATATACACTTTGTCTTTTTTAGTGTCAGGACAGAAGAGATGAAAAACCTCATACAGCTGAGTGGCCTCAGCCTTGTTATGTTTTTGCAGGCCTCCATGTTTCTTCTCTCACACCCTTCCTCTAGTGCAGCTTTCCTCTATGTTCACAGCTTTAAATATCCTACTCCCACTGCCTAACCTGAGCCTTGGAAGCTGTTTTGCTCTTTAGGCTCCTCTAGTGCTTAATGAGAATATCAATGAATTATTGCTTGAAAATTGATGACAGGAGGGAATTCAACAGTGTTTTCTAGCCAATGCACCTTATCAAAGCCAGGTACAAAGCCCTCAAGGAGCTTCTTGTTGTTGTCCAAAGCAAGAGTTCTCCTAGTGAAAAATTATGTTGGTACTAAAGGAACCTCCAGCAGTTCAGTATTCCTAACAGTGCCATATCTGAAGCATTTTCCTTATTAAAAACCAAGACATTTCAGAAAAAGTAACCTACGAGTGCCCAAAAATTTCCACTTCTTTTTTTCAGGATTTAACATGGCAGAGGAAGAAACCAAGAACCTTGGAGATATGGTTTTTTTTTGCCTTTACTCTTCTCCCTTCAATCCTCTTTAGAACAAGTGGCTTGGAATGACTGTCTGAGGCTTTGGTTTTATAGGAGAACAGGCTGTTTTGGTAACATTTAGAGGTGATTCTGCATCAAGGTTCGTTATGTCATCTAGAGACTTAGGTTGTATTGGATTTTTGTGGGTCCTGATTTCACATCCTGAGCAGTGCAAGTCAAAAGCTTCCCTGTTCAAAGCAGAACGTGTTCAGGGAGAAATGGTCATCATCAACCTCCAAATCACCTCCAATCAGACTTGAGACTTGCTTTTGTGTGCTGTACTGAGAGCTGTTCTTCATATCATTCATGGATGGAGTAAATCCAAGACTAAGACAACATTCCAGTATAATCAGGCATGAAGAACATTACAGAAAGAACTTTTCTATGCCTCAGATATTTCATCTAGAGCCTCTTGCCTGTAGCTGATGGACAACTGCCCAGCAGACACAGGATTTCAGTTCTCTGCTGAATCTTCTACATTACTGACCAAATCAAGCAGCATAAAATGTAACAGAACTCAACCAAAACCAAACCTCGACAAACAAAACACCCACAAATAAACAACTAGGAAAGTGAAAAAACTAAGTCTATCAAATACTCATGTTTTTCATAAAGAGGTCCAGATACTCAACTTATTTGGGACACAATCTAAATTCATGTAAAGTTTTTAATGTTTTTCAGGTCACATCTAATTTATGAATAAACCGACAGAGTAGAGAGAGTAACAGATTACAGTTTTTGTGTAGACCCTTAATACAGAGCAATCAGATATTTCAGTTCAACATTTTCTCCGTGGTTCATCCTTGAAAACTGTTACTCTTAACATACTGAAAATTTCCAGAAAACTATTTACATTTCTTCTTCTTACAAGAGTTGAATTAAAATATAGTTATAGGCTGGCTTAAGACCAATTGCCTATTCATACTTCCAATTTTGTTGCTGAAAATAATTGAGAACCTAATTAACTGTTGGCAAAAATATTGGCACTTAGAGGTCTACCATACTTGCAGGTGCAGTCATACACTTGGATATCTAAAGCCATTGCCTGTACTCACAGGTATTTTTATGCCTCAGGTAGTTTATCACCCCTAACAGGAGGCTATTTTGATAAATGAACCTATTAAGAATAAACCACTGCATATATTCTACTGCTGTTCAACATAACAGGATAGAACATTAATACTAACTTGAAATTTCCATGGTTTAAAGGAAAATGATTATCTGAACGTGCTTTTTGTGTTTTAATGCAGATGTTATTTT
This sequence comes from Dicrurus megarhynchus, assembly GCA_013399195.1. Classification (NCBI taxonomy): domain Eukaryota; kingdom Metazoa; phylum Chordata; class Aves; order Passeriformes; family Dicruridae; genus Dicrurus; species Dicrurus megarhynchus. The sequence goes on from VXAD01008394.1 coordinate 111,510, forward strand.
AAAAACTAGGCTAATTGCAACCTGCTGTGTTATATGCTTCTGGTTTGTATAAAACTTAATAACACTCTTAATTAGGCTAATTTAGTCAGATTAATACCTCTGTGTGTGTCAGTACTCACTGTGCTGCCTGCCATGGGGCACTGAATTAATAGTAGCACACTGAGAAAATAGCGGTTTATAAATATTTTCATCTGAGGTTTGCAATGCAGACTGGAAGATAAAAAATGCAGGAAGTTTAATGAGAGTATCTACGGAAGGGAATAGTTTTAAGTGAATACAGAATGGAAGCTGCTTTTCTGCTGGTACTACATGTAGCTGATATCTGAAGAGTGGTGCAGAGGAGCCCTCCAGATCCTAGAATACAAGAGGTTTGGGGGTAATGAAAAAACAAATAAATAAAAGAAACCACATCAGTGTCAAGAGAAGGCAGCCTAACTCTTATTAAAGTTATTGCATCTAGGCTACGAATTTCTCTGAAATGAGTGTCAATCTACAACTGGGAAGACTTCCTTTTACCACTTCTGTGAGAAAGAGGCTACACTTCACCTTTGGAGATCCCTTTTTGCTGTGACTGAGTGGACAATGAGGATTTTAACAATGAAAATACTAAACACTTGAACAATTATCTCATATTAGATATTCTAATGAAAACTCTCTTGCTGGGGAGGAAGGCTGTAACCTCTCCAAGTAACCTTCCACCTGTGAAATATTCAGCCTGTTCAATGGGAACAGCAGCCAGTGATACACACCCATTTGTTTTGCACAGTTTTCTGCATGTTTTCTTTTGCTCATCCATTTTAAAAACACCTATTACACAAACAGAATTAGCCTGGACACTTTTATTTCATTTATGATGCAACTGTGGAGTCTGGAAGAAACTGTACTAATAGAAATACAATTTCCCTCTTACGAGCTGCAGTCCTAACAACAATGCACTTACAGCATAAAAATCACAGCAAAAAAAGCCTTTATTCATAACTGAATTATCTGAATCCAGACTCATCATTTTGAGCAACACATTTCTCCACTATCAGAGAGCAACTAACTTGAGGACTTTTTAATTTCTACAAAAGTCTTTGATTGTAAATTAACTTTCCAAAAGCTAATGGATAAAGAAACATATAGAAGATAACCAAGTCAAAGAAATTCTCAGGCATAAATAGTTAATACTGCTTCTCTCCAATACCAATTCCTTGGGATGACCCCTAGTGCCTCAAAATTTTTATTGGTCAGAGGAGTCTGTTTTACACAAAGCCTTTTCCTTACTATCTAGCAAGTGTTTTCAGGACTGGCTTTTTTCAATAATTCCTTTGAAACATATTTGTTTCTGAGCATCGTCCCAAAACAAGTCCATATTAATGTTTATAGTCAGATATAATTGTCTAGGATCATCTATCACACTGAAATTTCTCTTTCAAAAACAGAAGGCGTATTAAAAATGTATAAACACATGTATTTTATACATACCAATGTAAATTGTTGGGAAGTGTCCATTGTCCTTGGAGCTAAAGAGCCATGAGTTAATGCATTCCAAAATAGGAACAAGAATCAGTAGTGGCACGATGCTTATCACGTTCATCACTGCAACTGGCAAGAGAAACCCACTGAAGTGCAAGTTGGAATTCATGGTTTGGAGATAATATCCTGAAGGAATCTGTATTGAAGGATAAAACCACAATCCATGGATAAGATTTTTGCTATATTTGGAAACCTCTCCAAGTTTTTCCTTCTGAAGAAGTCACATTAAACCAAATACCTGCTGGCAAAAAAGGAATGATCATTCACGAATAAAGCCTTTCAGACAGTGACAATATTGTTCTCTGCCAGAACATAACATTTCCCTCTTATAACATTTTCTCCTACATTTAACAGATTAAGCAACAGTCTACAAGTTTATTTGATCACCCCTAATTAGAGCCATCAGCCAATATACTAAATGGTTCCACCCAATACTTCAGTCACTTCACCCAGATAGTGCTTAACAGAACAGAATCTTAAAATAGCAAAATGGAGAGTGATTTTATTTCAGAATTGCAAGGCACAGAGTGATTTTGGACTTATGATTCTGTGCCCTAGGTAGGAGTCATTCTTAAGACACTCTTGCCAGCACTTTACAAGCTACAGGGAATGAAGATTTGGGTACAGCCTTAGAACCAGCTCACAGCCAGAGCACCTATAGAGGACTTCCTTTTACTTGGGGGAATGGAAAACCCAAGACAAAAAGAAGCAGATGAGGAACCTCCCAGTGGCAGTCAACAGCGTGCACAATTAAGTAGATTTATAAGACTCTCTCTCTACAAAAGCAAATAATTCCTCCTGCTTGTGTGAGGCTATACAGAAGAGCTTTTGAGTTGATTAAAAAGTGTAAAATCAAAATCCTGATGGCTTCTACCAACAGTTTTACAGATTTTTCAGTGGGTTTTTTTGTTTGTGTGTCTGGGTTTTTTTTGAGGAAGCTTGATTTACTAACTTCGTGTGCAGCAGAGAGCCCTAATCCACTCTATTTTACAGGCTGGGAAACTCCAATTTGAGCAATTCACAGAGTACAGACATGACAGAACTCAAGGTAGAACTGGATTCTTTACTCTGTATCTTTTTACTGAGTTCTGGATTCCTGCAGCATCCTGCACACTCTTCACTATGACCAGTAATTTCAAACCCAGGTGGAATATTGCTGCTTTATAGCTGTCTGGAATTAATGCATAGTTATTAACTGAGCTCATGTAGGGTTTCTCATCAATGGTTATAGTCAACCCTACCCACTGGGAGTCTGTTCAGTGCTCAAGAATTACTCAAATGCTAACTCTTAACAAAAATATTTTTCACCTACATTCCGTCTCCAAAAGGAAATATAAATTGCAAAAAGGAGAATAAATAACAACAGAACCATGTGTGTTTAGAACTGAGTCAAATTTTGTGTGTTCCTTTTTTCCAATGCCTATTCCAAATAAGAATTGACTTCTTAATAGGAATTAAAATATCATCAACATGAATCACAGGCAGTGAAAGCTGTAAACTTAATAATATGAAGAAAATACCATTAATCTTTACAAAATGATACTGATCTCTCCCTTAGTTTGAGAAAGGGCCTTAAACTTACTGGAAATTCTGCCAAAGGATTAATTTCTTTCAGCAGTGGAAAGACATATATATTTTCTAGATAAATACTTTATAATAAACTTGATAAATGATAATAACTGTTTAATTTTCATCTGGTCACTAATGCATAACTTTGGTCATGTATTTGTGTGTGTTGGTTTGGAATAGGTTTTTTTTTGTTTGCTTGGGGTTTTTTGTGCTTTTGGGGGGAGGGGAGGAATTGGGGAGAAAAGAGGAGAAAAAACGAGGCAGATGGATGGGAACATAGAGTGATGGCAAGAGGAAGTGTCAGTGAAGCAGGACATGCCACATATTTGTAAGAATTTCCTTAAGCAGCATTTTAACACCGATGACTAAAAATGCATTTCCGAGCCAGCTCATAAACTTGTTATTCCAGTTGCCAAAGGGTAAGCTACCTCCAACTCCTGCTTAGCCTGGATCATCCAGACAGAAAGGATTCTGAAGGAATCATGTCAGCTTAAGGAGCTTCTTGACACATTTACATTTATATCACACACACACACAAGGGAAAAGAACCACACAGCCTGACAGAGGGGCTGTGAAAGGACTGCTGCTTTCCACAAATGGAAACCCACCCACTTCCACTGTAGGTACAACAGCCACACAGTCCTGTCAAAACAGTAGCAGAAACATGCAACCAAAATAGCAAATAAAGATTTTCTACCTCTCCCCAAAAGTGATGGAACATTCAGGAAATCGGAAAATTACATTCTTCAGGGATACTGAGCCTGAGCCTCAGTGTTGATAACTGACACGGCGGTGTGAGGAGTACAGGACTCTCACACAAGATGGTTCAGCCAGTAAAAAGGTTCCAAGAAAGCTGTAGCAAGCACTCACACAAGCTTCTTAATGAGTCTTGACCAAGTCAATGAGTCTTGACCAAGTCAATTTTCATTATTTGAGGAGATTGGAGGCTATAGCAAGGTATATTCTTAGGCAATTAAAACTACTCTGCAAGGTTGCTCAGCTGGCAAAGCAACAGTTAGAAAAACCACACCTAGAGACACGGTATTAAACAACGTGTCACGGTCTGCTGTGAGATCCTTGTTTAAAAGCTGTGTACCCACCTGCATAAGGCATGTTCTGTACAGAATCTGGAAAGCAAACAATGGGAAGAGTCTGGCGAGTGACTTTGTGCCCTCCACCTGAGTCTCGCTGTACCGACCACCGTGGTTTTCCTTGGCGTGGTCCAGCCAGCTGGTCACGCCTGTGCTGAAGTAGCGATACCGCACACAGCACGTTTTCAGGGCACTAAAAATGGCCCCAAAAGTGGTCAGCAGGGAACTGTCTGCAAACAATCAGAGGCATTAGACATTGGTATGTTTTTGCCTGCTGCCAAAATAAACAAGCCAAGACAAAACACTTTGGGAGGGAAAATGTAAGCTGGTATACTCGCCTTTATGTGTTTTTAGGGAGGGGAAAAGTAATAACAGTCTGGATTGGTTTAAAAACATTTTTTTTTTGAACCCAGTTGGTTCACAACCTAATTGTTACAGAAGCAATCCTGTCCAACAGCCACAGAGAAGAGTGCCTTTTATTACCAGTTATTTAACGCACCACAATGTGTTTCTTTGGTTGAGCAGGTAAAGTATTCATTTCCTTTGTTTTTTCTTTCCATTTATTGAATGTGTACTGAATGTCTGCTGAAGTCCAGTAGCAAGGGAAGGGCAGCAGCAAAGTGAGAAGGAAAAGGAGTTTAAAAAATATTTGGTGAATTAACAGAATTTTCGTGGATGAATTTCAAAGCCAGAATTATCAACTCAGATCTTCCAAGTAGCATGCAGGACAGAAGAGGAGTTTCCAGTCCAGTACTTGGCATTTTAAAACTTGTTCACTGGGTTCAGGAGTTGCTAACTTGGTTCTCAGATTAAATAGAACTAGAATGAGCACAAAACTGTTAGCATCAGGCTTAGGAATGCAGGTTCATTTACCTTTGGCAAATTACCATCCATGCAAATAGGGGTTATGGCACTTCTCTGCTTTCCTGAGTGATCAAGCACTACACTAAGTTGGGTATCTATAAATAAATAATTCCCAAAAATCAAGGTAAATTAAGATTGCAGAACAAAAATATCTCCCTACTATCTCTGATGTGGAAATTATTTTCTAGAAATATCCATTGACACCTACTGGAAGCACTTGCTTTCAAGTACTAAGTAAAGGCATTTTATTAGATGAACTAATATTTAAAACTCCCTGGCTGCGTAGTATTAACCTGCAGACCATTGCCACTATGAAATAAAATCTGAGATAGCACATCAAAACCTGAAAACACAGAGCTGGTAGAGTTTTTATTGTTCTGTAGGACTGTACTAGGCAACTACTCTCACCGCTCATTGTAAGTGATGTTTAAGTTTCAGACCTAGAAAATTTTAAGACCAAATCTGAAGACTAAAAGGAAAAATGTGCAGAATTCCAGAGTGACTTAACTAAGAAGCTAACCAGAAAACAAGTGGGACTTGGGGCTCTTCTCAAAGCACAGTTAGTTTCAGAAGTAAATAAAAGGTAACAAAACATTTGGTATCAGCTCAATTCATTGGCAGAGCTTGTAATGAAATGTTTTAGGTTAGAGAAAAGTTATTTTGCTTTGCCCTACAGTAGAGATTGGACATTCACAAAAAGGGAATAAGAAGCAGTAATATGGAGTTACTGCTCTGCAAGGGTTTGAACCCAGTCAGGTTTGAAATCAGAAGAGGCACGGAGTGCCCCATGACAAGCCCAGCAGAGAGCTCAACAAAGCAGCAGCATGGCTGTGCCCTGGCTCACCTAACCTGGTCTCAAAGATGGTCATGGCCATCTCCTTTCCTTTGGAATGTAAGGGATTGAGCAGACAAAAGGTTGAACCAAATGTGACAAAAATCAATTCCACCAGCAGCAGGCTGGTACACCTCAGCCTGCACAGGCACACACGTGCCCTGACATGACAGAAAACATACGTGAGTTCACCAGACCCTGCTTCCCACTTTTACAGCCTACCCACAATCTCCAGGTTTGTCTTCCAGAGGATGGATATCACTTCTCACATGCAGATTTTGGAGGGCTAAAACCCAAGGACATCCAACCAAACAGGGCAGAGTTATGAAAGAGATAGTTTAGATATGCAAGTTGATTTCTTCTGTGAAAGCAATCTGTAAAGATACTTCCTAAGACAGTTGCCTCTTACCTGTTTTGGGTTTATAAATCATTTCACCCCGAACCATGTGAATTGTGATCATAGCCATAAGCCCAGACACAAATGGGATGAGAAAGCCAAGGTTCCTGGCCACAGACTGCTGGATGTAAGAAATGCTGACAAAGACAACTGCTGAATTCAAGTTAACCAGCCAATGAAACCTGGTACACAGAGACAAGAGAGAGAAAAGTGGAGAGGCTGAATAATATAAAAGCCTTTACAGAAGATTAAAACATCCAATTAAAGGCATGGTTAAGTATAGTAATCATGGACAGCATCGGTACCATGCACACATTAACACAGCAATTAAAACAGATTTTCACTCAAATGTCTCAGCTCCAAGAGGTATATGATTAAAGTAAGTGTACTAAGGCAGTAGAGCTGAACAAATTATCAGGCTAGTACTGGAAATATTCTTGTGGGTGACATTAATTAAATACATCAACATTTACCATTTACACATTTAATATCTGGCAACAAGTTTTGTGTATGAAATATCATCAAATCATATGTTTCAAGCTTAAGAAAGAAATGTCTTAATGCCACCACCCCTTCGTTAAGAAATATTAAATGTTAGAAAATGTAAGGAATATTAAAACTTGATTTTTCAGTTATTAGTTGCAAGACTCAGCTTGAATTTTTGTTGGCTTCTGGAATATCTTGATAAGGAGGTTGCCCAACACAATTTTCTCTGAGACTGTAATTGGTAGTAGAGGTGCTTCCTAAGTAAGTCCTGAACCCCTCCTAATCACAGAAGATATTCAAAGGATAAATCCCACTCTCTTGGAAGCAGATGGCATACCACTAGTGACAGGTCTACTGCAGTTTGGAACCCCTGAAAATAGCACAATTATTGAGCAGTACTGTCCCAGTGTGTCTAAGATTACAGTTTGTAAGCAACTGCAAGAAGAGAATCCTTTGCCTTTGCTGGAGCCATAGCAAAATGGTTTCATTTAAAGGTGAAATACACATCAATGCATAATTGTACAGCTTAATACATATTACTGGAAGAAGCAAAGCTCCTTTTCTAGTTTAGTGCCACTTCTGCCTCATGCACGCCATTTGAACTTGAGTATTTGGGCTAACGAATCTAGAATTATCTTCAGTGACAAGAGATTTGGAATTATGTTACTCGGTGATGATACGGTTGGAGGGATTTTGTACATAAAAATATTGACTCGTTCAACTAAAGCTTTTAAAAAAAATATAACCACATGATTCATTTAACTAGAACTCGTGTAGAAGTTTTGAATCAATTCTTAAGTGACAATTTTTAAGTTAGAAGCTTCAGTGGCTGTTTTCCAAACTTTCCAAAGAAGTGTGCCAGAGCTACCTGAAGTCCTGACATTCTTCAAGACCCTCTGAGTGTTTGACTGGAAATAAGAGCATCCAAAGAAAACCCTGGAGTACAGGAGAGCACTTTCATTTTTTGCTGCTGGGTGGCAATGTACTTTAAGACTGAAATGTAAAGTTCCTGTCCTCTTACAAAAATGAGAAGAAAAAAACCCCAACCAATGTGTTTAGCAATCCCAGTGGCCAAAACAAGAAAGATGAACTAACCTCAACACACATATGAGAATTCTGGGCTGTGCTTATATCATACTGACAGCAGCAGATCAGTATTCGGGCCTTCATTACATAAAGAGTCTCAGAGCTCACATCAGGGCATAGCAGATTTAGTTAGATACATCAAACTGAATATCCTGTCCAGCTTTGCAGGAAAGAGCTCCTTCCTGAAGCTTCAGCACTCTGAGGTCTCCTCACTATGAGAGCCAAAAGCCAGCTTGAGAGGTTCATTTCAAGAATGCAGGCCAGATACAAACTTAAAAGCTACTGTGACAAATCTACATAAACCTAATAATTTTCTTAAATCATTTTAAAAAATGTATTTGTTGTGGAAACTTTAAAGAAGTAACATCCAGGCGATTCTTATTGAAAAGTATTGTTTATGTTTATACATCTTTGTAGGAGGAGATCAAATTTTTCAGAATGACTATGGAGTTCTCTGCAAAAACAAAGTGTGGGGAGAAAATCCCAAAGAAGTAGAAAAAGTCTTTAAAAAGTCAAAGCAAAGTGGATTGAGGAAAATGGCAGAAATTGATCTGCAATATACGGAAACAAAAAGAGAGAGTGAGGGTGGAAAACATCATTGGTCCCATGTTCTCTGCAGTTTTTTGCAGCAAGTCTGTAAGACAAGATACAGCTCTGCTAACTCTGAGCCCTGATCTAGATTGTACCCTTTGCTCTCATTCCCTGCCCCAGCAGACAGAATGTAATTCTCCTGCTGCAAAATAGTACCATCCATAACCTTAACCTTGGAAATGCAGAAGGCCCTGGAAAAATTTAATCCAACAGAATCCAAGCTCCTTCTTCCCTTAGAATTGGTATATTCTGGTTATTTATAAGGTCAGAGCCATAGTACCTACTGCAGGTTAGAACCAAGCCCTAAAATATGCAAAGCAATCTTCTTGAAGGATTAAATTAGAAAACAGGTAATTACCAGGACTTTTAATCCAATCTCTAATTCAATAATTCTGATTGCTTAAACAGAACTTGGCTAAGACCAGACTCAAACTCATCAAGAGTATGCCATCTCATTTTATATCATTTTAAAATTCAATCCCACAACAAACATCCACCAAGAGAGAACAGGCTACCAAGAAAAAGTGATTTTATTCTGAGGGGTTTAATGAGATTAAAAATGCTTAGAATGACTCCCCATTTTTCTAAATTTTGAGATTGCATTCCAACAGCTCCTCCTTGGGTGCCAGTGCAAAAATTAAATTGTTTAGAATCGCACATGTGCCTTTCTTGATATTTCCAAAGTTCCAAGAACTGACCCATTTGGATTCCCCCAAGGAACTTTTTATTCGTATTATAGGTCCTTTGTAATCAACACTGAGAAATGTCACTTTGATTAAACACAATTCTGAATGGCTAAGACCACTGTACAATAAAATCTCCAGAGCTATCTTTCAGAACAACTGATTACTCTCCAGTCTTAATTCCCCGGAGTCTTATTTAATCAAAATGATGTTGCTAATTAAGGATTAAAACTCGGAATAGAGTAAAAAGGAAGGATTTTTTTCCTCTTCTCTCCTATGGGCAGGTCAAAGAGGCAGAATCTGCTCTAAGGAACTAAACATCTCATCCACCTTTGGTAAAGCTACTTTATTCACTGAAGTTTGGATTTAATTCAAAACTCTTTGATATTAACATAATTGGAGGAAAAAAGAATAGCCAGGAAAGCCATCTCCAAAGGAGGAGAGCTCTGATTCACCAAGATCTTCATTGATTCTTCGGCCTTGCATTGTTAATATGCAAATGGGCTTGGTTTTTATTTTAATAACTGTGCGTGTAAAGGAGAGAAAAGGGGGCAGTTTAGGGCTTTCTTTCACCCTGCCTTGAAGTAGGAATATGGAGATTCCCACTGCAACTCCTTCACTGCACAGTTTAACCAGAAAATATATCACTCTGTATAGGGCTACAGAAGGGGCAAGTAAGGGCAAACAAATCATCAAAAATTACCTCCCTGATGCATGGAGAAAGAAATAGTTCATACTAAAAAAAAAAGGAATCCAAACCCTCATTTTCAAGAAGCATTTTAAGAGCAATTTTTCCTAAAGAATGAAAAAAAAATTCAAAACCAAAATACAAATGCTAAGTGGTTCATCAGATGCCAGAACTTCCCAGTAACAAAGCTGAAACAACGCAGCAGATCCCCACCACTGAGCTTAGTTTGGGACTACCCACGATCCTGACTTCCAGCAAACCAGCAGTCTACTGCTGCCTGTCACTGCTAAAAATTTACCCTGATGTAAACCCCAGTATATCATTGAATTTTGCCACTGTTGGGGAGCAACAGCAAAATATCCTAAAGTCATAGTCATGTTAAAGACAGGAAACCAAATGGAAAATGTTGTTCCAACAGCAAATAGGTTGGCAAGTCTTTTGAGTATTTGGGCAAATTGTTTAATCCTGAATAGTCTGACTGAATGCTTCTGTAGGAGGCCAAAATAGAGTATCACCTACTAGCAAAAGGAAAAAGTCAGGAAAAGTTTTAACTGAACCTGTTGGTAACCCTTCTAAAACCTAAAAGTTGTGCAGTTAAAAACAAAAACACAAACCCCACCATCCGCAGGATCTGTGAATTTCAGCAGGGAATTTCAAGGCAATGCTCTATCATTCCCAACAGATATTTAGCCAACATTAAATTACCAACCAGTTGAAAAATGAAAGCAGTTCCTTTGGCCCACAGTCCTCGAGGCTGTATGCACTTAGTGGACACACTATAGCTCTTACTCCTCCTATTCCCAGGCTGGCTGTGAGGAGGGCAAAGTAGAACACAATTTTCTGCTCCCTTTTGGGTAGAGTGTGAAGAACATGTCGTCTGTCAATGTAAACATCTTCAAAGGGGAACGACACCACAGGTAATAGTGCTGTGCCTGGAATGGAAAGAAAATTGTTATTTGAAAGGAATTAGAAGCAGATGAATAAGACATATTTTTCAGAGCAGGTATATTGAAAAGACAGATGGAAAATCAAAGATGCACTACAGAAAAGTGCAAAGAGGGAGAGGCGTAATTCTGTAGAGAGGTAGAAACTTTTTGGATGTTGCTATGAAAAGTAAGGCAATACCACTATGGTCCTCCAAGAAACAAAATTTCCTCTGAAATGCTTGTAAGGATTCAGGTTATTCTATCAACTGAACCACCAATTAACAAAAAAAACCCCACAAAACATCCCACAGTGTACTGCAGCTTTTTTTTTGCGCCGTCTAAAACCCCAGAATTGTAATAGGAATCATAATTAAGAAATAAATTCTCAAAACTTTTGTGGAAAATTTCCTTTTTTCTTTTTTTTCTGCAGCAGCTTCACAGAAAATATGATTTTCAGAAAATTTAACTATAGAAGCACTGCCATGAATTGCATTTGCCACTTCTAGCCTTCAAAGCAAGTCTTACAGATTTAATCAGCTACAGACCTTTCAAGTTTTAATGGACACTAAGCTTAAAATATATTGATGTGTCAACAACACCAACACCAGCCACTGCTATGACTGTGCATTAAATTTTAATACATCAGGAATGTTTAATGATTTATTGCCAAAGGAAGAAATGTTCTAGTTGAAACAATACCCAAATGCATCAAATTGTGTTTGTGTCTCCAATCTTCTACTTTCAGAAATGCACTGAAAGGACAAGTAGCAGAAAGAGATTTAAACCAGAACACCAGGGAAGAAACAGTGGAACACAATAGCAAACATTTTTCCAGACTGCTTGAATAACGGTTTTGCAATCAGCTCAAGAACATTCAGGACTGACTCTGATTTTTTTACATGTCTAAATAACAATGTGGCTGGCTATTGTAGAAATCAGACTTGTTGAGCCACTGGTTCAGGAAAGAAATATTTTTATCAGCTTGGTTTAATTTGACAGAGTAACAACCAGATGCACCACCAGTTTATGGGAGATGCACTAAATGCTACAGAACAGGTGCATTTTGTTTGAGCAGTGTTTTTTTTGTGAAAGGTCTTCAGAATAATACCCAGGGAAGATTCAGATTGTGCCACCAGAAGGCAGGCCCTCAGTGCAGGTATTAGGATACTTAAGACAAACTTTGTTTATACTGGTGTGTTCTTAAATACTTTTCCTCTTGTCCAAATACCAAAGTCTTGTACCTTTACATAAAATCTTACTTCTAACAGCAGGGAAGCAGTTCCTAAATTCTCTCTCTGACTGAAGCCTTGCATTTGTGCCAAACACGTGCTAAAGGGACCGATTTTAAGAGTTGAGCATCCATGCTCTCAATAGCTGACCCACTTCAGAGGAGCCAACTTTGTGCACCAGCTACACAAGGTGCACACACAGATGTTGCTTTGTCTTCTTGAAAGCACTGCCTCAGAAAACTACAAAGGTGAAAACACTGCGGTGCATTTTGCAGAGGAGGAGATAAGTTATTAGGTGTTAGAGAAGGCTGGGGGAAACACGCCAAACACAACGCTCAGGAGCGCATTTCTGCAAGAGAATTAGTAAAACATGGCACAGTCACCAGGGTGTCACCCACCTAGGAAGTGTAGGAACATGCAGATGCACACCAGCTTGATCCTCCCCACAAGGTACTCGGCGAGCCAGCCCACCAGCACTGGTGTCAGTGTGGAGGTGCCCACAAAGCACATGTTGACAATCGCTGCCTGGTAGCTGCGGTAGCCGAGCTTGACGGTGCAGAAGAGGATCATGTTGCACACGATGCCGAAGAACGTGAATCGCTCGCACAGCTCCACCAGCAGCACACAAACAGCCTCTTGGAGCTTCTTCTCAGGTTGAGGCAGCTTTCCAGCATGGTTGCTTCCCCCAGGTAAGGGTCGTTGCTCCTTGTCAGCCATGTGGTTCAAAAATCCCTTCTCCTGCATATCTCTTCTGTCTGCATCAGGCATGCTTGTTTTTTTTTTTTTTTTTGGAGTATGACTGAGTAGATCAGCTTAAGTTACAGGTATACTTCTGTGCTCCTCCACTGTCATCAGCAAACTGGTAAGACTCTCACTTTGAATTCCACACTTTGCTACTACAATTCCTTAGGGCACCTGTCACTTTTGAGATATTACATATAGGATCAAAGAGTATTAAAAAAACCAAAAACACCCAAACAAAAAAATCAAAGAGCTACATGAACATTTCAGCTTCTGAATTTAGCAACATTAGGAAGTTAAGTAGTTTATTTAATTAGTTCATTTGGGGGTGAACAAGATTTTTCCCCAGAATTATATTACCTATTAAATTATGTGAATCCAATACCGTGTGCTAAACTCAATCTGTATGTTAAAGATAAAGGTTTAAACACACATGAAAGCTAACATTTTCAGCAGAATTCAAATAACAGATTGAGAAAATAATTTGGTTGAAATAATCCAATACTTTAATTAGGCAACAAGTGAAAAAACAGCAAGTAGATAAAGACAGGGATTTTTTTTTCAAGGTTAACTTTATCCAATCATTGTGATATTTCTTTCTATTTCTGGTTGAAATTCAGATAAAGGTAATTATAAAAATAAGTAATGCTACTAGGTTTAAGCTAGAAAAACAGCTTTTAAAAGAAAGTAAGTTGAATTTATTATCAAAAGAAAAAAGAGCAATCTAGAAGCAGCCTAACCCACAACTGTTCCTCTAGGCAGATTCTGCCCTGTAGCTACAATGCATCAGATGGGGCAGGGGCACAGGCAACGTTCTCTCGTATCAAACAAAAGCTATTACAGCCTTGAAAGGGAATTAGGAAGAGCCAAACTCACAGTGCTTTACATTGTTCCTGCTGCTTTAACCACAGCGAAGTTTGCTGATTTCCCAGGTCAGCTTCTCCATTTTGTAGAGCTCATTAAGATCACTAACACCTGTTCAAAATGCTTCCACTACAAATGGAAGCATCCCACATCCATCTTGTGCAAGTGTGAATACAGACACATGTTTCAAGAAAGTGGAAAACCAGGTCAGCTTCTCTAAACAGAGCTCTCAGCGTTTCTGATGGCATTTTTTGAGACACAGGTTCTGCTGTTTGCTTCCATCTGTCCTTATAACTACTCGAATTTGGCCTCTTCGGATCTATTTAGAATATGAGGACTACTACATCACAAAACAGAAGCACAATAGTATATAACCAGTAGGGATAAAGGTTCCAAGATTACCCAAAAGAAAACCCCAAAACCAACCGTGATTGAAACACAAAGCCTAGAAGCTCTGAGGCTTAAACCTAAGTAGTAATAGGCTGTTTCCTAAAATTAAATGTATTTTTTTAATCTATTAAAAGTCTAAGGCAAGGACTCAGACAGCAAAAACCTCTTAGTTTTCAGAGACCCTCTAATGGGGATGCAAACAGTTGTGACTGGTAACATGCCAAGAGATATATCTGTCTTCTGATCCATGATAGCTAAAATGATCCTCCTTTGGACAAAACAACCAGAGAAACCAAGAGTATAACTCAGCTTAGTTTCTTCATCAAAGCCTAAAGAAGCCAATCTCAACTCAAAACAGGATGCAGAAAAGTATTTTAACTCAGAGATGCACATAGTTTCTGTTTTATCTAGCTGTTCATAAAGAAAATTATTTTTCCTTTTTTTTTTTTAAGCAAATACAACCAAATTTTGACATCAGATAGAAAACACAAGGACAAATAAACTCATACTCCAATAGACACTTGAATGTAAAATAGTCTGTTTTCCTTTAGAGTGCTAAGTTTACCTGTTCTCATGGATGCTAGCAGCTCACAGTGAATCATATGATGGGGACCAGCACAGAGCAGGGCTCCTAGCTGGGATAGCTCCTTTTAGTCCTCATGTGGTTTCACTTACCCAAATTTGAGGTTACAAGCTGGGAAAAGGGAATGATTGACTGAGCCTTATAAATGCCATAGAAAGCAAGAAGTGGGTGATTTTCATGATTACTTTTGAATTGCCTTTGCATGTGGTTAATATGGGTGTGGTGGTGACAGTCACAGATCAATCAGTACATGAGTTAACATCCTCAATGCTAAGAGAATATGCAGCTTCATATGACAACAGGATCTTTATTGATCTACTTTTTTAATCACTTCTGCAGCAATTCTTAGTGGTCATTCTATTTATTTGATGTGGTTTTTAGTGAATTCTTGTTGAATCACCTGGCATTCAATTGGCTTATTCTTACACAAGGTAATAGAACTGCATAAAGCCTGATGAAAAACCTCCATTATTTGCATTAACATATGTAGTGCTCTACATATACCGAAGCTCCTAGAAACTGGACACACAAAATAACTGCTGTTTCAAAATCCAGCCCTTCTGGCAGTAATTCTGTCTGCCAGTAAGGACTTTGCATGTTTTTTAAACACATCTTCTTTAAAGATCTGAAAATGTGGCAGTCAAATCTTGGAGACAGGTTTATAAAAATACTTGTTCTCACATGGCAGTGTCAGCCCACTAGAGGTCTGGCTGTTAAAGAGTTGCTATTTGGTGCCCTACCACCCAAGGCTAAAGGTTACTTCTTCTCATACTTGAACCTATAAGTTAGCATCAGGCAAGTGAATGAAGCTGGACAGGTTGGAACTGAATTTTTCTCCTAATTTTCTCTGACTTGTCAGTGTTTTTATTGTAGAGGTAGTTTACTGAAACTGAAGAGGCAGAACTTCAGAGTCCAGCACAACAATTCCTCTGGCTAAAGGGTAGCAGTGACTTTAGAACTCTGTTTGTGCTCTAGAAGGGTCAGTCTCTCTAATGTTATAGTAAATTTAATTCAGCTTTACTCTTACTCTTTTAAAG
Organism: Dicrurus megarhynchus; assembly: GCA_013399195.1. Classification (NCBI taxonomy): domain Eukaryota; kingdom Metazoa; phylum Chordata; class Aves; order Passeriformes; family Dicruridae; genus Dicrurus; species Dicrurus megarhynchus. The sequence continues at coordinate 127,085 of VXAD01008394.1, forward strand.
AGCATGTGAGAGGTCTTACCCTTTATCATAGCAGTGGCTGTGGTTCCAGCTAAATATCTGGGGTGGAAGCATCATTGATATGGACAAGGCTGACAAAACAAGAGTTTTGACACTTGTAAATAAAAAATTACATGGGTCAAATTTTTCTGGGTAGCACCAGGATTCCCATTAACCTGTGTGGGTTGAGAACCTGGCTCAACGACCACTGACTTGAGGACTGGAATTTAAAAGACAGAAGAAATGCAGAGCAAAAAGTTAATAGTTAAAAAAATTAGTAAAAATTTAGTTTCTAGGATGAACTTTGTCTTTTACTATCAACTTTTAAATTCTTTTTTTTGTCCTTTTTTTTTCATCTTTAGGTGTCACGTTGGACAATGTCTTAATTCCTATGTCCTATATCCTATTTCACAGGTGAATAACGAAAATTCTATTTAAAATGTTACCTTGGACAACCATTTTAGTGATTTCTGCACTGCCTGTCACTGTAGTCTCAGAGTACTTTGGCCTAAAACAGAGCTGTGACAGAATATGGCAGTGCTTCTTTAGGAGTTCCTAGCATTTCAAACCCATATCTGATACTCGTGAGGAACTTCATCGGCATCAGTAAAAATGCTGCCTAGTATTTGTCTGACTACATACCAGAAGAATAAATACGTGCAAAACCCAAGTGCTTTGTGAAGCATGTAAAAGTTCAATTAAGAAAGTGAAATGTAGTCATGATGAGTTTGAGAAAGCCAATTTATGAAATCTGTTATGTTAGCAAATCTACTAAAATAAAATAGTTTTATATTTTATAAAGATCTATTAAATGTTTTAAAAGGACACTTTGAAGGCTGAAAAATATGAAATATGAAATAACCAGTTCTTAAAATTACTGATTATATGAGAAACTCTCTGAGGAGCTCTGAACTATGGTACTACATCAACTTTGGTTTATTTTATTCTCCCTTCAGTAAGTATTTTTGCGAACGTGTCAACACTTTAGCCAGATGTTAACTGGTAACCTTACCCAGTTCTGCCTTGCTGCAGAATGGATGTAATGTCTGTCTTGTTCCATGGCCTCTTTTGTCTGTGAAAGTGCAAGACCAAGGTGAGGCTTTAAGTTTAGGGAAAAGTGGTATTTTAAGAGGTATATTTGGTTTTTTTTCTAATATACTAGTAATCAAAAATAATGTGGGAAAGCCATTTTCTTCATTCTGAGGAAATGCAGCATACCAAGAGAATTAAATCCCTCCCCCAAGAATGCCCCAGGGGTCCTGGTGGAGAGTGCATATAGGACCTCTCTGCTAGAAGCTTTATTTTCTCTGCTCGTCCTCCAAAAGCCTATCTTCTCCCTGAATCCTACTTTTCCCACAGTGTAATTTTTTTTTTTCCATTCTCTTTCTCTTACTTAAGCAGGGAGTGTGGCAAAAGCACAGAACCGACACCAAGCAAGAATTCCATAGCTTTTTCCTTGGTACCTAAAGCAGTACAAGGATGTACAAGATGTGAACATATTGGAGTGAGTCCAGTGAAGGGCCGTGAAGAGGCTGAGGGGACTGAAGCATCCCTCGTATGACCAGAGGCTGAGAGAGCTGGCACCGTTCAGCCTGGAGAAGAGAAGGCTCAGGGGGCTCTTATTAGAGTATAAAAATACCTGAAGGGAGGGTGCAAAGAGGACAGAGACAGGATCTCTTCAGTGGTGCCCAGTGACAGGACAAGAGGCAACAGGCACAAAATGAAACAAAGGGAACTCAATTTAGGAATAATTAAAAACTTGTGAGGTTGTCAAATACTGAAAGAGGTTGCCCAGAGAGGATGGAGTGGAATCTTCATTCCTGAAGACATTAAAAGCCTGACTGGACGCAGTGCTGAGCAACCTGCTGCAGGTGACTCTGCTCTGAGCAGGGGGGGTAGACAATCGCCAGAGGTGCCTTCCAACCTCAACCATTCTGTGATGCTGAGCAGCAACACTAAATACTTTGGCAAAGTAGAATCTAAGGAAGATGATAGAAGAAAATGTTTCTTGCCCAGTTGCTGGGCATTACCTCTCTGAGTGAGAAATTTACTTTACACTCTATGAGTGCTAATTTATTCTGATAATTTTTTTTTCAGGGAGATGGTTTTGAAATTGCTGATCCTCAAACCTTTACTATAAATGAGAATTATTTTGGCATGATTATCCTGTTCCTTCAAACCGCACATGTTTTATTTTGGGGATTTTGTTCAAACATATATAATTATCTATGCTAAGCAGTTTATCATATGTTCTAAGGCTTTTGTCTTTATTGCACCTAGCTGACGGTTTTATAATTCAGGAGTAATTGAATTGCAATTATTTTTCATGATGCATGGTGTGGTTTTATATCATGTTGTTGGCAGATATTCTTTATGGTGTCGTTTGGTCTAATGGGAAAATTAGAAGTAGCTCTATCATATAGAAAGATGGCTTTTTTGTGTCATGTTATAGTTTGTAGATGGCACCCAGGATATTTTCTTTTGACATATAGATTTTTAGGTAGAGGCTGAAATGAGATTCTAAAGCAGAGTTCACAGTTGAGACAATATTATCTGTACATCCAAGATGATTTCAACTATTCTCCCATAGTGACAGTTCATTTATATTCAAGTCCATTTAGTAGACTGTGGTTAGTATTCTAAAATACATATATAAGTACTATGTGGTGGCAGAGTTTCTGCTCTAAATTCATCCCTGATCCAACATAACTGGTTTCAGAGAAGACAGGAAAAGGTGTCAGCATCTTTTTTAGAACCAAATATTCATCAGAGCAGGGGATTGACAGCAGATCTCCCACCTCACTGAAGAGCTTTCCAACCACTGGTGTGTCCAGACAGTCTTTTAATCTCTCCTGCTGGAGCTTTACACTGTGTAAAGCTTTGTGAGCTGCACGGGAGCTGATTTTGTAACCTAGAGATTAGGGCTGCTCTCCTGGAATTTGGGAAGAGTCAAATTCAAGGCTCCACGTCAATGAACAGTTAATTATGTCTACCAAAGAGATAGTCTTCAACAGACAGGAGAGAGAAAGCTCTATCTGAGAAAAGTACAGTTTTGGCCCAAGAATGGTAGAAAATGAGAGCCCAATGCTGAAGCCCGCAGGGCATCCTTTTCCAAAGGGAAAAGTATAACTTTAAAGTTTTCGTTTTCATCCAGAAAATAGTATCTGGAATCTCACAAATTTGCATGGGATGTGTCAAAGGTCATATGAACCCCAGATTGTCTGCCCGTATAAAACTCTCACACACAGATGATCACATAAAAGTTGATGGCAGGAAGTTTCAGGCAGTTGTCTTGAAACCTTTTTTATTTCTCTTATCTGTTCATACACACTTCTGCCTTGTAAACTGGTACAGGAAGTAGTGTAACATAATTTTATTTATTCATCTGCAAACTTGAACGCCCACAAGCTGAGAACTGTGTGAGTCACTACAGATCCTGTCTACAGTGCTTTGTGTGGCTTGATTGAGGGAGAAACTGGCAGAATTTAAATTGTTTCTCTTGTAATGGCCATATTTTCTCACTACACCGATTTTTAATCGAGTTTTTGGTCTCCATGAAAGGTATCAGCATGGTCAGCAGGTTAAGGGAGGTGATCCGTCCACTCAACACTGATGAGGAGACGTCTGGAGCACCAGGTACAATGTCCTCTATTGTCAGCAATTTGCCTAAAATGAGCAAAACTGAAGTTACACTCCTAATCTGGGGATAGTAGTGCAGTAGAACTGTTTCAAAATTAGCTTCAACTGAAATACACCGGATCAACTTTTTCAACTCCATTTACTGTTAAACCTGGCTGATTCTGACCGAAACAGACGACAGAAGGCTCACATAATCCTTTCTACTGCTGAAATGGGTGAGTGCTGGGATGCCTTCAGCTGCAGAGGTTTATGAAGGAAGGGGAGGTTTTCCCATGCCTCAAATGCTGATGACAGCACATCATGTAACTCTATAGCTGGCTGTACCTCTGGGCCTCAACTCTTTGATGACATGAATACACTTTTTCCTGACTGCATATGGCTCTTTAATGACATCACTGAATTTTCCAAAATACAGTTACTCCCACTGAGATTCATCTGTGAGATCTGAATTTGTATTTGGAAACGCTGTTTTCAATTTCCACTTAAAAATCACGCTACAGCCATCAGTGGCTCTTGCACCTGCTATTCAGTGCTCACATAGAATATTCGTTATGTTCAATACAAGAGATGCCTGCAACATCTGCCCAGCCAGTTTTGAAAGCATGGAAGCAATTTAAGAGAAAAAAAACCTAGAATAATTATTATTAACTTTATTTATATTTGGTACCACTTTAAGATTAGGAGTTATTGGTTTTTAAACACTGGTCTTTAAATTTCAGTTAAAGTGCTGGTGTGTGAATTTCAGGATAGCAATTGCTTACATGGAATACACTGAATTTAAAAATAATCCTCCTCCATTTTGAGAGATGCGACATACTATATTTTGAAAAATTCATTTGTTTTAGAGAGGTGCACCTGAATGTGTGATTCCAAAACAATATAATCAGACCAAATAGCTTTATCAAAGATAGCAATTCAAAGCTTTTAGTGCAAGTGCATCACAAATGCTCGCACTTAGAAATTCTCTTTCTAAGGTTGTGTTTTCAGACTCTGCCACAATAAAAGAACAAAAATATCTTTGATGATTTAGCAGAGAAAAGGGTGGTACTGAAAAAGACATGAGAAAGAAGGGGATGCAAGACACTATTGAAAAATAATTGATGCTGTTGCAGGAAGAAAGCCTAAACCTTAAAAGAAAGACGGAAAGGGAATAATAGTGAAATAAATTTGTTATTAGGTGCTCACATTTTACAGTTACATACATAAGTGTTTGTACTTCAGTAGTTTTGTCACATTCATAATGCACATTGACCTAAACCCACATCTGAGTTTCTCAGCTTTTCTCCCTATTGCTTTCTCCTTGACAGACATCTTGAAGATCTTAGATATGAGCTCTCTTAGCGAGACAAACATCAAGTAATTGTATTTGTGGCAGAAGAGATGAAGGTGGAGGAATGCAAACCAGGTTTTGGCTATCACACTAGGATCTGACAGGAAAAGAAAAACACAAGGACACCTTAATTCCCTCCCCCAGCTCCCCTGGCTGAGTTGGAATGGTGGAGGAGAAGCCCATGTGCAGAGTGATGCACGAGGGGACTGTGTGGGCTGCAGTGTTTAACAGTGATACAGCCATGTCACCAAAATGTTTGCCTTTCTCCATGCGTAACAGTGGGCATCAATTTCAGAGGGAAGCTGTCAAGCTGTGACAGAAAAAAAGTTTGGCAAGTGTTTCAAGGGATGAGGGAGAGACATTTGGTTTCAGTGTCTTTTCATAATTTCAAGTTCCCGTTCCATGGAAGACTTGCAATAAGTTTGTTTCTCTCAGATTACCACACCGCACTACCTGAAAATAAACACTGAATTCAGATCAGTTCTTACATTTACTTATGGATGATAGAGCACACAAATTGGTCTGGCTCCTTCCAAGAGAAAAGAATCATGCTTCCTGCTAAAAAAAAATGGCAGGGAGATGTTTGATATGATTGCGACTAACTGTTAAAATCCAGGGAGCTGAAAGAAGAAAAAACCAGCAGAGTTATATCGTCCCACTGCAGAAATGTTACATTTATAAGATAATCTCCAGCTCAGTGCTCGTAGCTCATGTTTGTTCACATACTTTGGAGGAATGTTTTCTAATCATCCAGAGAAATTTACAGTGCTGTGTTGAGTTAACACCAGTGGAAATCAGGTCAGCAAGCAAGAGATCCATCATGAAACAGCTGTATAGCACCTGTGTGTGCTGTGTGAGTGGCTGCTGCTTCCAGTTTGGTGAAGAAATCACAATAGGTATTTTTCAGTAGGATAGGATTTTGGCAGACACACAAGCACACTATCATGGAGTTGTGAAATCTTGATGCAGCTGTAAAATTCTGAGCAGATCTAAGCCTGAATTCAAAGTTTTAAAATTCCTTCTTCTCATGGTCTGTAGTGTTTCACCTCTGGGTGTTGCAGGTGGGATGGACAGCGTTTGCCCTTCTCTGCTAGACAAAATGGAATACACCAATGAAGGATAGGTAGGATTTCAAGTCTTTGGCATTGAATAAGGGAAAGAATATGTGCATGAAAGTAACCATTAATATATTTGCTGTGATATGCAGTAATGTGTTTAAAATGCATCTTATCAGTGCACCAACTGTTTTTCAAGTTATTTGTGAATTTTCGCTGTGAATGTGTATCCAGAGGCTCAACCTGATAGTCTTGAAGAGTGTCAATTTTCACAGATGTCTCTAACCAGTCACTTCTGAAAACATTGTCTGTTGCTAATTAAGTCTGGCACGTTTCTGTCAGATAGGCAAGGAATGTTATTTGCCACTCTGGGGATGGGTCAGTTATGGTACAGAGAAACTGTGGCTCCCTTGCAAATTAACAGCAGGGCCAAATATAGAAATGAAGAATCCTAAATAAGATCAGAGGAAAAACTAAGATCCTGAATAATGACTCTACTTACATAAGGATGAATCAAAGCCACTACAAAATTTTACATGGGAGAGGAAAAAAAAAGAAGCCTTTTCAAAATATTCAACAGTGTGACAATCAGACCAGGGGCTTTACGTGTGGGGCACACCATTTAAAGCCTTTCTATCAACATTATGTTGATATTTGTCTTGCTGGGAGAATAACCCACAGAACCCACAGAAATTTCCCAGGCAGATATTCTCTAAATTTCTCTGCCTTGCAAAGAGGCAATTAACTTAAGCGAATCTGATTTTTTGAAATCAGACATTAAAATAAGAGTTATCCAGCTGCAATCCTTATTGGAAACCCTTCGCAAGAGTAGTTTTTCACTGCTTGTTTGAAATCAGAAAACAAATACTACACTCCAAGTATTGCAAGATATTTGGCAACTTTTTACCATGGCCCAGACTTCAGTTCTCAGCACATGGTGACAATGTGACTTCTGATAGAAAACATAGAATGGTCTTAATTCTGCACATGAGTTGAATGCTAAGAAATCTTTCTGTGCTCAGAGATGAGCCTGCTGATGCTACTGCCACAAACCTTGTATTTTTCCTGTCTTGGTGAAATGTTTTTGCCACATTCTTGTCGTTGTTAATGATATTTTACACGGACTATAATGTGCTACCATTATACCTGGCCACAGGAAAATGTAGTTTATACCTGAAGCTGCCCACAATCTTTCTGATTGAGACTTTATCTACACTTAAGACGTCTCCCAGCATAACATTTTGGTTGCCTTTATTTTTTTTTCTTTTAGATGTAACTGTAACATCAATAAAAAGCTTCAGTGTGCAATACAGCACAAAATCACCTTGCTCCCCTTGCTATACAGGGACAAGTACATGACAGAATGGTGTTTTACAGGGCTGTAACAACAGCCAATGGGTTGTAGCACTTTAATTACAGCGGTATATTTAAAGTGGCACAATTTTGGAGCACAGACAAAGCCTTATTTATCACTTGAGGTATAACAGCTGCATAAAAAATTATACTCCATAGATAAATCACCCCGTGATGGTGGCAAAATACTGCATTTAGCATCTCTCTGTGCCAGTAGGAGTCTCAGCAAAGCTTCAGACACCGGCTAATGGAAAAATAGAGAGGCTGCTTATTTTTATTAACTTCAAAGTTTTTGTGATACTAAGCTTTGGATGTATCAGGAATTACTGATTTTATTCCCCCTGTGGAAATTTGAACTTTGCTGAAAAAGAAAGAAAGAACTCCCAGTGATTTCCTGATTTTCTTAACAAGCTGTGATACTGAGCTTTTGTATTCCCTAGCCCAAATCTGTGCTGACCATATCTCAGGAGACATTAATGAGGGGAAAAAAATTGAGCTGCATTGCCCCCACTCAAGGTGCATTTTTTGCCACAGAGTACTTGTCCCTGAGTGTCAGGTAGGTCCCTCATGCAGTCAGGTTCCCAAAGTAAATACAAACTTCCCAATGGTGTGGTAGTGTCTATCATTTGGGAACAGCTGGCGTATGAAAAGATCTCTTAATTTTCCTTGTTTTTTTCTTCTTTTTCAAAAATTCAAAGGGGATTTTGGGGTTTCCTGGAGATTCATTTTTCTTTTATCTACCATCTGTCCCCCAGTTAGTTACTTAAACAGATAAAGTTTAAGAAAATACTGCCCAAGCATGGTTTTGTTATTTTGAAAGCAGTTTAGACTATATTCTGTTTTTCACAACAGAAAAATGAGATGAAATCATGTGACACATTGGAAAGCACAGCTACACTTCCTCTTTTTTTAACTCCTTGTTGTCTTCAGGCTATTCAGCACCTTTTTGTTAGTGTACAGCTTGCACTTAGAGAAATAAAGGGCTCAAATTAACATTGCTGCTAGTTATGGAAGTTCAGCATGGCAGGACTCCAGACCAAGCAAGTGCATGGCAGTGGCACCTATTCCTACTGGCTGTGAACATTTCTGTACAACTCATACCAACTTTGCCAAACCAGCAGAAGGAATTTGTTTTGATTTCTGAAGCATTCAGTATTGCTTCTTCCAGGTCATAACAATTCCACTGATGTCCCACTGAAAAGTTCCAGGTTTCCACTCAGCAGGTGTTTGCCCCATGCCTGTTGTCCTCTTCCCCACCTGGCTGGGCATGGCTGGGCCACCAGGAAAAGACCAACATGGAAATTTTGAATCCCACGAGGCACCACCACCTCATTTCCAACCAGGCAGAGTGCCCCAAAGCTGGTACAACAAGGGAGCTTCCTACTAATACAAGGTTTCAAGGTGAGATATGTCTTCAGGAAGTAAGGCTAATCAAGAGATTTTAAGTGTTTTTAGAGCTTTGTTAAAGTTTTAGTTCACTTTCCATTTTTGCTCAGCTGATTCTTTCTACTTCAGCTGATAGCAAGGATGTAGTGCAAGTCTAGCCTTGAGACAGAAAGGTACTGACTAGAAAGTGAAAAGCTATCAGCCTCTGCAAGCCTGCAGACATTATGGTTCACTGCCTAAATTGCATTCATACAGCTCTCATCATAAGAAATATGCTGGGTAAGTTCAGGGGCAGGTTAGCTGCCATTGATGTATAAACTTTCTAATTAGTTGTTGTTGCTGGTTTGATTTTGCATGTAGCAGTTTCTAGAAAAGAGTTTGATTTTATTTTTAAAGAAGTTCTGAAGTAAGCCAGATATCAATGAAAGCTGTCAAATTGATGCTTAATTTTTTTTTCCCTTATTTTTCTCTTTTTAACAGAATAAGAAGAAGTAAGTTCTGCAATAAATCGTCGTTTGGTGTTTTTAAATGCTGGTCAGGACAAGCCTCCTCCAGCAGTTTAAATTCCTGTAGTGCATTCAGCCTTCTGCTTGTTGGCCACAGTTGCCAACCAAGGGTTATTTACTGAGTGCTAGTTGTGACAGGACATTTTGCAATGCGGAAGGACCAAAGGGCACAGCACAACTTGCTATGAGAAAAATGCCTCATCTTAATCGGGGAGCTTGTGAAGGAAAAAAAACCCAGCCACCAAAAAACAACTGATATTGAGGACTTTCTGCCTGATAAAGACTGAAAAATATTTTAAACCTCATTAGAAAAGTAAAATTTGCCTATTTCTCCTGCTTCATACACTGTGCAGGAAAGGAACACATATGCTGTCACATTCATATTTTACGGGCTCTTTTTTTTCCCCAAACCTTCGTACCTCAGATTTGAACTTTAAACTTATGACAGTGTTATGTTCATTAGAATAAAAATCGCTTGCTATTTCCATTGCAAAGCTCCCCCCCAGAGGTTATCTTAGCTGTTTTATAAATCATATCAGGAGGAAAGCTGGCATAAAGGTTGACAGCTCACTCTAGATAATCACTTCCCCTTCTCTTAAGTGACTTTAAGCAGAAAGGAGCATGTAGCTTGCCAGTTCAGTTTTTAGTGGTCAAGCATCCACATCTAACCACCACCAACATACTGACTAAATTACATTGTAAGTATTTTACTGAAATGCAGGAAAATCACAATCCTGCTCAGGAGAAAGAATCTCAAACATTCATCAGCTATCAAGCTGTATTTTCTCTGTCCTTCCAGGGCAGAGCTCATTACACGGAGCGGCATGAACGCCAAAGCCCTTTGACACAGGTTGAAGGGAACCTGGGCTTCAGATTACTGTTGATTTATCAGCATCCTCAAGGGCTGGACTGATTAGACTAATGGCTTATAGGGGATATGGTTTCAATATTAAAGTCCTGTATCATGGAGGCAGACAAATGAATCAAGTTAGATCTTGTAGTAAACAGAATCTACAACTGAGGGCAACAACCCGTTAAGTAGAAACTTAAAGGGAATAAACATGCACCAAAAGAATCCTGGGTTAAGGAGTAAAGGTCAGCTTATGTATTATAATTTCTCCACATAAACCAATAAAACTAAATCCTAGTCCTCTCTCAGAGAGACTGAAACACTCTGGAAATGTTAGCAAATCTTCCCAAGATGAGTCAGAAGAGAAAAAAATCAAGAAAACTGTCCCTTTACCACATCGCTTTCCCGTGACCTGATTACAGGCATTTTGCAGTCAATAGGGACCTCCCACTGTTTCTATTGGACTTTGGAGGCAGTGTGCTTGGAAGAGAAAGGGTTAACTCTAGCAGGTAAACTGGGTGGGGGGAGCCACAGGAAGCAAATAGAAAGCCTTTCTTGGAAGTTGGTTGTGATAGAAGCCAATATTAAGGAAGGAAAGAACTGAGAATATTAGCCTGAAACATAAGTATGATTCAACTGCTAATCACTCCATCTATCCCCGAAACTGTTGTCTCTTAGTTAAATAAGGATAATAAGACTGTCCTTTCTAAAACGGATAATCCTGAAAGTGTGTATCAGTAACAAAGATATAGGGAGCTTATTTTCTCACTGTCTCATAACACAGAATCAGAAGACAAATTCAGCTCAATGCCATTAGGAAGAATAAAATTCAACTCTGAAAAAACAATACTTTTTTACTCAGCTTATAATTGGACTTTGACATTAATTTTTCTTGGAAGCCAAGAACTTGACAAGGTACAAAAAGGGACTGGATATTTATGCAGGCAATGAAAATTATCTATAGAATTATTAATTTTGAGGAACAAATCTTAGGAAAATATGTTAAATTTTATGCTTCAGACATTTGGCATCTATTTTAAACTGAGCAGCTTAAACTGACAAAGAGTAGTTAATTTGGTTGCCCCCAACTAAATAGTTAACTGTAGTATTGTGAAAATAAAGCAACTTCTGAAAGTAGAACAAAATCTGAATCTTTGGCAATAACTTGCATGAAATACTTCCAGTTAAGAGATGTTACACAAAGCACTACACATTGCAGCTGTTACTGGTTCTCAGTCTTCCAGTACTTTTATTAGGCTGATCTTATCTTGTACAACACCCCTAGGAACCAGATGAACCTTATATCTAGTACGCCCTGGTAGCTTCAGAACTTGGCAGCCTCTTTACAATGATGAAAGTTATTACCTACAAGTACTGTACAGCTGTTTACACACACAAATCTTAAAAAAGCAAAGGAGTCCATGAGACACCACCCAGCAAAGTGGGTCAGAGTTGAAGGCGTGTTTGCGGGTAGGTGGGAGGACACTGAACATCTTTCATTACCAGATTCTTGCTACACAGTACTGGGTCTTCATTTCTCAGACCTGTCAGGTTCCCTCAGGTCCACATGAAGGAGATGTTGTAAAATGCAGAGATTCCTAGTCTGGTGCAAAACCACTGAGTAATGATTACCTGATTTTCTGACATGGGAATGGTCCTTAGTCGCAGCAGAGCTGGGTGTGCACTGGATGTTAAGCAGATACTGTGCCTTGCTCTCACCTGTCACTGGGTTCAATGCCCAGAAACAGAACTACAACTGCAAAGTCAATATTGTGTTTGCTCTAAAGGAAGCAAAGAGGTGAAGAAACTCCGAACCAAAACCTCTGCATTGTGTCTTCCACCTATCGTCATGCTTAGCGAATGCAAATATTTGGGAATGAAACATGGGAACTGTTAAAAAAGAGGCAATGATTGAGGGAAGAAGGACCGTGTTTGATTTCTAGTGAAACCACCTTTAGAAGAAAAGTAGTTAGAACTAGCTTAATTTTTCATGTAGCCATTAACTTCTTTAATAAGAATCTGCTGGAACAAAGATGCAGCTATTCCAGAGCCTGGGTGAGCATTGTTATTGCATTTAAAACCGAAGCAGGCTTTTAACTTTGCAGCTTGTGATGAAAGAAAGTTGTTGCATCAGTGGGAGTTCCTGGCAATACTCAGTTTCGCAGAGAAGAGCTTGCCTTGGGTAATTTCACAGAACAAGGAACAGTGCAATGTGGCTGGGTGCCAAGGTCAGTGACAAGCTTAGGACACAAAATAAGAATCAACTGGGTCCATTGTCTCCAGGAGCACAAGGGACATAAAGCATCTTTCAAGAGGCCAGAATACTCTTCTCCCACTGGGAAACCAGTTTCGCCCTGTTTTGCTGCTTATTTTAGCTTTGGTCAGAGATGTGAGAAGGCATGGGGTGGAGCTCACTCCTCCCATGCACCCTCCTGGCAGTTTCTAATGGCAGAGTTTCATTTCACCAGGTGGGACACAGAGAGACCATTCATGGGCGCTGGTAATTGCTTGGGGCAAGAAATGCCCAGGAAGCAGCCAGTAGTGTGTGCATATGTCCATTTCAACAAGAATTAAACATCACTGCATCAAGAAGGCCGTTCCCATTTTGCCTTTGATTTGGACTCTGGAGATATTCTTATGAGGATGTAATTTCTGCAGAATGCTTTCTGAAAGCATCAGCGTGTGCTGTGGGATGAAGATATTGCCTTGTTTACTCCAGATTCACTTTCACCTTGCCCCAGTTTTACACAGTCCTTTTGCATTTTGCTGTCGGAGATGCTAAGCCATTAGTGTGGCTATCCTCTTGTACTGACCTGAAATTATTAAATTAAATGTTTATGAATTTGGCTGTATTTCCTTACTACTTGAATGTGGACAGTTCAATACAATTTCTAACCTGCACATGCTCGCAGCCTGGGGGCTGTGAGTCATGTTTGCTTTAAAAGAGGCAGCACTCACAGACTGTCACTCACCTGGGTTATTAGAAACAGAGCACTTTAAGAATTACTCTGCCACCTCCTCGCCTCTAAATATAGCTGGTGTGCGTGGGTCTTAAGCGATTTAGCTAGTCTGAGAAAAGGTCTCATTCCAAATAATCAATTAAAAATCCATCATTTTAAGAACTATGTGGGCCTCAGGCCAAATGCATCTTGGATGTAATACCTTTGACTGTTTAATGCTGATATTAATTATTTGTATTACAGCTGCAGATCCTAACTTCAGAATGAAATTTCTCTGCACTACCCAGTAGCAAGTCCTGTTCCAAAGAGTGCACTATTTAAGTAGGCATGATGGACAAAGAGCAGCAGCAGAAAATCATCATTATTCCCTGCTTCACGGATGGGAAACTGAAAGACAGATTCAATGACCTGCCAAGGGTCACATAGGAAAAGGAGTAATTCATAAATCCCACTACAAGGTCTTAAACCATGAGATTTTCTCTCATTCTTTAATCAATAATAAAACACCACAGATGTCTAAGAATCTAATATCTGCAAAACTGCTCCAAGGTCTACAGGCATGATACAATTAATTTCCATTAAGAGCAATGTGATGTGAGGGTACTCTGTACTGGCCAGAAAAGTAGGCCTTGCAGATTTTGTAGGTTTTAAGTACTGTTTTAAAAGACAATATACAAATCAGGGATAGTCTAATTAAAATAAAAATATGGGGAAACAGTTGCCAAACCTCTGACCCAAGCTAAAATCAAAGGAACTGATTCAGGAAGTAAACCAATGTTTTAAAAAAAATCAGGTCCAGAAAAAGCAAAGTACGTAAGTGAAAATACTTATGTTAGATTTTCCCTTTTTGAATAAGGGTTGTGTTTCTCAGTGTTATGTGTGTTGTTGTTTGACCTTTAGGGCTATACTCAGCCACATTTTTTAACTCCCTCCTCCCCTACTAGCACAAAGGATTACCAAGAGAAATTCTCAGAGATTCACCTGCCTGAAGGACTTGGATTTCAGGAAAAGCATTGAGTATCAAAGAACTTGCAACATGATCACAAGCATCAGCAAAGCTGAGTTGCATAAGACAACACCTGCAGGTTACGAGGAAGAAGTTAAGCACTGTGGGAAAAGTTCACCTCACTCAGGCCCCGTAAGACCAACACAGGGAGCTTCCATAAATACCTCAACTCCTTCTATCCACACATGTATTTCTACAAATGTAACAGGAGTTATCACTAGGTTGTACAATACATTATCAGGCCTTAGAGCTATAACTTTTTAATCTTCCCATCACCATCTCTTATTGTTCATTAAACAAGTAGAAAAAAATAAAATTAAAAAATTATTACTACTCCAATAAGCCTGAAGGTTGCAGTGAGTTATGGTCATATCTAAATTTTTGTGTGATAGACACATTACTGACATTAATGCAATTGCACAGTTAAGCATATATATATCCCTTTTTAGGTGTTGTGACAGGTCTGACTTTTATTTTATATGTTTGAAGCATGTAGCTAAACTGGAGCCTGTACTGCTCCAGTAAAACATCAAACAACTGTACTCATATTAATTTTAATAAAGCATGCTACACTTAGAGCATTGATACCACCAAAAAAGTAGAGAAATCAAACTTGTTTCTTTACAACCTGCCTTAAACCTCCAACATCCCCAGTATGTCAATCAAACTGACAAAACATTAAGAAAACCTTTGGCTAGTACATTTTAACCACCATTCTGAAGAAATGCAGAAATTCTGGTTTAACCATTCATTCTGTAGAAAGACATTACAATACAACACAGCACAATACAATAAAATACAATTTTCCTTTCTTCCAGTGCTACACAATGAACTTTGATACCTTAAGCAATTTGCACAGGGAGCCATGCACTATTCTTAGTTAAAACTATTGCACAAAAGTGCAGAAGTGAAAAATTAAGTTCACTGCTTTATCAGAGGTGCCAAATTTACTGGCTGGCATGGACTGACTAGATGGAAACTTTGGCCCATCAGTGTTTATTCTGATAAGTTATCTCCAGTTGTTTTAGGGTAAGGTTCTTAGAAAATAGATGCCATTGCTGTTGCTTTCTGCACTTGTGAGAGGTGAGCTGCAGATAGGTCCTACTCATTCAACATCTACTTGGAATCTTTTTCATCAACAGGAAAATTCAGGTTTAAAGGAGGTGCCACTACTTGTGACTGGGGTTATTTTTCAAAAGCATGAAAATGAGTGAAATCCTTGTGTGCCACTTAACCTGAGTGTGAGCCATATCCCAAAAATTAGGAAAAAAAAAAATCTGTTGGGTTCCATAGGGCTTGGATTTGGTCTATTGCAGTGGAAGAAACAGATCAACTATATTTATTTCTGCAAGAATAGTAGTCAAAAAACTTGAATTCAAGTCAGTATAGCTCATTATGCAATAGCTATATTTTAGGTGTTTCTGAAGATATTGTAAAAGGCCCTGAAACTTTGTAGGTGGCTTGTTTATTCAATAAAATTTAGTGAAGGAAGGAAACTTGCACTGCTCCTCATGGAATTAATGGAACGTCCACAGAGTTTAACAGCACCTTTTGTGGAAGGCCAGTAGCAGAAGGACTGCATTCAGGCAAATCAGGCCACTCTAATGTGCCCTTGACCTCCCTTATGTAGCATTAATATCAATTTATCTGCCTTGTCAAGGGAAGAGTAGAGGGAATACTGAGTGGCAAGAATGAGTGATAAGAGTCCCTGAACTGGTTTCAAAAGTAGAGGGGGCATAATTTCAGAGAGGCTTTTTAGAGGCTAAAAATGAGATGGTGCACCTGAAATTTCAGAATTAAATGACTGAAGTAACTTCATGAAAGTTAAAAAAAAAAAAGTGAATTGAATGCATTGGTGAACATATATAAAACCTAAGAATAGGGGCTAGAATTTGCCCTTGGCTTGGAAGGTTATGAAGGGCAGCTAAAGGGGTTCACTTATGCTCCTGAGCAGCTCTTTGCTTTGGCTGCTCTAGACTGGGAAGGCAATGAAGTGTCTGAGTGTATCACGCAGTGCAATGTTAACAGCTGGAAAGAAATGATAAAAGGATGGAAAACCCCTACTACTCCAAACCAAGGATAATGACTTAACTCTGTGAAAAGTTAATTAAGTACATTATGAAGTTAAGGGGCAAATCCTGCAGTCTTGCCCAGGAGGAACAGTCAGCTCCAGCACAAGGAAAAGATAGAACTTGGCTTCCATCCTTCATCTGAAGCTTCCTCTTCAGAAGGCTTCTCTCACCACTTCTTGTAGATCATTCAGGTCATCATTGAGGTAGGAGTCCAGGTCACGCTCTGCATACTCTGGGAGACTTTTTCCAGGGCAGTATGACATGGACTGGGAGTAGGTGGCATGTCAGGGATCTTTGCTTTCATCTTTTCTTAGGATACAGTCAAGCCCATTTCTCCAACTCTCTTCAACCTGTAATTCCACAAAAATCCTTTTCTCCGCTTCACAAGAAAGTAATTTTTCTTGTACAAAGACAGTTAATGCTACCATTGGAGGCCAACATTGCCTTTTGCAAATAGGCACCTGTGTGGAAATAAGGATAGGGTGAAAAGCATCAAGAGGTCCATTCCAAATGGTCTTGGTGCAGCTACCAGGGTGGGAAGCCAATCTTCCACAGAAAGGAGAAAAATCCTGCAGTTCTTAAAGTGGGAAGATGCTCACTTTTCTTTTAGGAACCCTTTCTCATTCTCTCTTGCTGCACAGCTCCTACACTCATTCTATACATATGTATATATTGATGATTCACTAGAGCTACTGTCAAAGACACATTTTCCCCTCAGCTTCAGTACACCCAAATATATAGTAAAATGCCTTCTCCAAGAGGAAAGTGGCTCATTCCTGCTGGAATGAAGGCAAGGTTACTGCTTTGCCATCCCTCCCACGTCAGGAGGCACAGACATGACTTTTCACGGCTCAGAAAAGCATTGTTTTGCTCCATGAGGAAGTGACCTGCCCCAGATCTGTAACACCTCACATTGCGATGACTTCTCTCCCACTCTTGAACTCAACACTCCTTTTCATAGTGCTGGGAATAGAAAAGGGGTGAATTCAAGGTCTTTCCCTTTTGCAGGGTAGAAAGAGACTCTGTTCCTCCTGTTCACCTTCACCCCAGGCAAAGCCAGTGGATGCCTTCCCTGCAGAAGGGCACAAGGAAGTATTTCAGAGCTCCTGTGTGCAGTGCAGACAGCTAAGAAAAACCAGGCCTAAACGTGAAAAGACAGATTATAGTGAAGAAAAAACAACAACCCAACAAAAACTTGCACAGCTCCCAGAATTATGTTATTGAGGACGCTATTTGTCATCTGCTGTATAATAGAGCATACATTTTGAAACAGTCTGGCAATTCCATTTCATTCACTCTTCTCTTTCCTATTCCACAAGTGTCATTGAAGGTAAGCAGCAAAGTCACCCTCTTCATGAATTTCTCAAACTGAAATGCTCTCCTGAGGATTGTTATCCTGCTGCTATGTGATCTAGTCTGGAAGGCTGCATGTACCAAATTAGAGAGAACTCTATGAATCAAAGCTGAGAGACTCGGTACTGAGATATATAATGAGCACAAGAGCACATGAGGCCCAGTCCTGCTCCCACAGAAATGAGCAGCAAGGGTCTGATTCTGATTTTGCTGATCCAGCTATAAATCAAGAGCAACTTCAATGAAGCTCACATGAGTAAAAAGTGAACAAGCAGTCTTTCAGCCACTAAATTCCCAACATATCACACACTGTATTTTGTACGAAACATTGTCCCAGCTTGACTTTGCCTGCATGGCCATCCTGGGACAAAATGGCGAGGATATATTCAAAGTGTGTCTTAAGAGAAAAGCAGTTATGATACAGCAGAGGAGTGGGTTAGCAGAGCCCATTCAGCCCCCACCAACTGCCCAGCTGAATTAAAAAGAAACGGGGAGACTCTCATAGTCTAAACTAAGCAAGCGTACTTCTCTTCCCCTGCTGTACTGTCAGATCCTCTTGAGTCACGAGCTGGAGCCAGGATTTGATGTCCAGATACCTATTAAGAGATTCCACAAAATTTTATGTGTTTGTGAGCACTCTTTATTCAAGCAAAAATTGACAGTGCTGCTGAAAATCCCTTTGTATTTTGAGATTTAAACAAACAGAGATCATCAAGCTAAGCTACAATATGTTATATCAGCCAAAAAGATTTTCACCAGGACTAGTTAGAATTGCAATGGCAAGGAAATTAATTAGTTTCAGCAGAGCGTAACAGAGAAAGACTTGTTATAGTGGCTTGGAGGGGAAAAAGATATAAATGGTATTTTTGTTAAGGCATGGTATTCATCAGAATAGCAAGGCTGAATCTTTGAGAAAGAAAATTGCCCATATTTACCAGAGGAATGTATGATTTTGTGATGTTCTTTGTAAACAGGATTGCACCAAAGAAGATCATTGCTACTGGAGAGAATAATTGCATCTTATCATCTTTTTATCTTTTTAATGAGAATTGCCTGGCAAAGAACCATACACAGGGTCACAACACTGCCCAAGAGGATTTGTGTTTGAGTAGTGACTCTGTATGCATTTGTAGCCTATTATTACTGGGCATTATATGGACCACTAAATGAAAAATGGTCCCTGTCCCAATTAACTTTTAAATCAATTACATAACTCCTTTTTTCTACAAGCTAAAAGATGGAGTAAGATGCAGACTTTTGTCTTGCTCCTGTGGCTTGTTTGTTTTTATTTCCCATCCCAGGGCTTTAGGGAGTGAGTTTCTGCTAAGTATTTCTGCAGCTGTTCAAAAGCAATCTTATTGCACAATACAGTATCTGAATAATTGTCTCGGGTGACTATTAAAGTCTACTGCTGCCCCATAAAACCGTGAGGAGTAATCTTGCACCACAGCAGAAAATATCCAAGAGCCAACCCTGCGGAGTGTCATTTCTGTTAGGAGAGAGCTACTGCAACTGAGTGGAGATTCAGGAAGGCAGAAAAAGCACAGGGACGGCTCTGGACCTTAAATTGTTTCTTTTCTTGCCGACTAAGCAAAGCTGCTGATTGTTAAATATTGAATTGTCTGTATTCATCCCCGGCCAACTGAAGTCAATGGACAGGCATGGAGGAGGACTTTAACCTGTTACACATGGAATGTTTGTCTTCTCCTTTGCCTCCCTGTCTCTCCTTACAGCCTTTTATACTCTGCACTAAAGGAACCCCTTTAAAGCCTAATGTATGGTAATACAGTTTAATTGTTGGGCTGTTGGGGATAAAATGTGCTGGTTCCAAGTAATTTTGCTGACTCTAAACTTGGCTCTGTATAGAGAGCTGGAGGAGGGGAGATTGCTAATAAAAATAGCTGTGCTACCTGGGGAAGCTCTGCATACTGCAAAGGTACTGTTGGAGTAGGCCCTATGATTGCAGATAATTGATTTTTTAAAACAGTGACGTTTGCCTCACACTGACTACACAGCCTGCCTCTTAACCCTTACATAGGAAAAACTCACACACAGAGGTAACTCCCAGACAAGCACTCTCCAGGCACTCTTTTCTAACTTAGCAAGATCTACTCACTTTGCATTCATTACACATCTCCTTTCAATCTGTGAGTTGGACACAGCTGAATGGCTGAAGGCAGAAATCTCCTGTCTTCCTTTCCTGCAGGATGAAAACAGACACCCCAAATCCGGGGGCCCCGTTTCTTCTCCCCATGTCCTCTGATGTAGAACTTCCACTGAATCCCACACACAACCCACCAGATAGTGATACCTGCCTGTTGGAAGGACAAGTGATTACTACTGATCAATATTTTGCTTACATGGAACATTTAATTCTTTCAGATGGTTACTCCTCAAAAGTAACCACCTGGGCAATAGTACCCCTCTTCTTCCCTGCTTTCAGCTCTCACGATCATCACCAAAAAGCCAGGCAGAAGCTGCTCTATTAGCTAAAGATGGTTCACATCCCATCAGTGATATATATATATATAAATAAGGTGTTAAGAAACTCCAATTTTAGATGACTAATAATGTGCACTAAGACCATTTAGCCTATTGACATTCAGCTGTGATATGAATTCAGTCAAGGTTAACAGATACTAAAGGTTCAGACCATCCTAGGGTAGCATAGAACCCTCATGAGAAAACAAGCTTGCTTCAATCCACAGGGCCAAACTCTTTCACTGCCTTACATAAAGACTTACATCTACACAAGTAGTACAATGTATGATCTGGGAGTTTCAAAAATCAACTTTATCACTTTACCAATTTATCTATAGACATACAAGGTCTGTCTGTTTACAGGTATTTCCAATAACTGTAAAGCTTTTGCTTGTTTACTTAGAGAAATATCTTGTCTGCAGAGATAAGCTGGCAACTTCTTGCTAGATACTTTTTATCATCTCAGTAGCTCACTCAAGCCTTCTGTGTGCGGTTGGAGTGTCACTGTGGCAAGAAATCTTCCAGTCTGGTCTCCAGCTTTGTAATTTCCTTGTGTCTCTGGAGCAGAGGAGTAGTACAATAACAAGTAAAACCCACTGGACTCT
This sequence comes from Dicrurus megarhynchus, assembly GCA_013399195.1. Lineage (NCBI taxonomy): Eukaryota > Metazoa > Chordata > Aves > Passeriformes > Dicruridae > Dicrurus > Dicrurus megarhynchus. The sequence goes on from VXAD01008394.1 coordinate 147,678, forward strand.
TATATAAATGATCAAAACCTCAATGTCTTAAAAATCATTTTGCTCTCTACACTCTTGTCAGTTCAATCTGTGAAGTGAAATTTGAAAAGCATTCTGCTTTTATAGTGAATACTTTCTCCTTCTGCTACTTCAGTGTTATTTTAAAGGATCAGATTATGTTCTGTGAGCTGTATGTAATAATGTTTAACAAATAACTCTCTTATTGGATTAGTTTAAAAGAAAGTTACTATGGTGGCTGAAAACCCTGCTTTGTGGGCATATATCCACTCTCTCATGTCCTTTAATGATAATAATATCTGACTTTCCTAATAAAAGCAACTGTACAGCTCAAATAGCATCACAAAAGCTGAGTGAAGCTTTCCCCTTCGGTTCAGCACAGGGCTTTAAACCTCACCACACAGGCATTACTGCCAGCTGCAAAGGTGGTTCTGTGCTGCAGACCTATTTTCAGAAGCAAGACGGCTGTTGCAGTATTCTTATGCAGTGAAAGAGGAATCAAGGCAAAAAAAAGGTCCATATAGAGACCTACCAAAAAGGTTTTCCTCTATGCCCACCAATCCCTTTCTGAGTTGTTCCTCAAGTGGGACATCAAGCTGGTAGGGCACAGATTACAGATCATTTACCAGTGTTGGAGTATTTATGATTGCTCTGCACCTGACTTTTGATCTGGCAGACTGTAAGCAGCTTTAGATGATAGCTTGATAATGACCAGTAAATGGGCTTTGTGGGGTCTCTGCATAATGTATAAATGATGTATAACTGGACATATAACCAGCAGATATGACCACTCCTCTGCTTGGTGAAGTTTGTATCCTTTTCTCTCACCGCTTGTTGGTCACCACCCACTGTGACCGGTCACTTCAATCTTTTCCTGTTGTTTCTGTCTCACAAATGAGCATCTGGAATTCTGAAAAAATGGCAAATTCCAATACTGAGAACTGTTGTCCTCTAAACAATGGCATGCATAAAGGAGGCAGATGGATGGACACTGCTCTTTCAATGTTAGAAGCTCAACCAAAAGGCAACTTACGCCAGAGAAGCCTTCACTGAGCTATACCCAGCAGGAAGCATTCCCAATGGAACAATGATCCTTTCTTGCTGTTTTTGAAGCAGTTCCCTAGAGAAACCAGACAGCAGCTTGAGATCTTATGAAGAAGTGTGTGAATCACAGCGAAATTACATAGGTGTCAACATTTGATATAGTGAAAGTGCTTCCTAACCAGAAGGTGCAGGTTTTAATAGAGTAGCACAAAAAATTATTCTGGTCCGTCATACCAAACATTTTGTAACACTTTTCTTGTGGTATTTAAACAGCATTTCAGATTTTAAGTTAAAATGTGGATTGAATCTTAGTGTTCCCAATTTGTTTTACTCCGTAAAGCACTGGTTTATTTCATGAAGCAGGCATAATTTGCCAATTTTACTTGATGAAACACCTAATTTATATTACTAAGGGGATGGTGAACAAAAGCTTGAGGTGTGGTGAAAATGTACTCTTGCTGTCTTCTTTACCACTCTAATTATGGTGCATAAATGGAGCCAGAGGAGGAGACAGGACAGAACAAGTCTGATCAATACGTGCCTCTCTTTTGCCCTCCCTGCAGTTAAAAGAGAATGATTGCACTTATCTGGCCTTCTTGGGGAGTATCCATTCCTTGCTGGAGGTTAAATGAAAAACTCTTTTATTCCTACTTTTATGCTGACCCTAAACTTGTGTCCTGATTCTACTGTCTCTGGCTACCCAGACAGTTCTTCAAGTCGATGGGAAAATTGTCATGAAAAAAAGGCTGCTCACATGAATGAGGTTTGCAAGATCAAGCCCTTCATGATCAGTATAACCCTGGGCACTGGGCTGATATGGCATCCCTGATTTACAAGAGTAATCCTATTAGCATCCAAGGGACAATTCACATGAGTAAGGACGGTGGGAATGGGCCCCTCAGGAGCAACTATCACCACAGTTATGTATCCAACCTCACTTAGATCACAGCAGTTTTCAAACGTTCTACAGGCACTTTATGCTGCTACTGAACTTTGAGAAGGAAATAGACCTTGGGCACAAGTTCATTTCTGCTTTACAGACTGTGGCCCCACTTTTGCTCTCACTCGCTGCCGTCGAAGAGTCTTTGCTCTAAGAATCTGAACCTTTTAAGTGGATCAGGGCCTGCAAGAAATCTTGGCTTTTCTTGTTTCTTTCTTTTTTCCCTTCTACCTTTCTTTTTCCCCCCCTTTATTCCAGCCTTGCTTTTTAATTTTTTTAAAATTTCTCCTTTTCTTTTTTAGTTTTCTCTATTTTTTCTGAATTTATTTCCTTGTTTAATGTTTTCTATTTTTATTTTTTCTGTTTTTCTTTTATCTTTTCTTTTTCTCCTTTCTCTTATCTTCTGTTGCCTTCTCCTATTTTTCTTTTTTTTTAATATTTTTCTCTCTTTTCTATTTTTTCCCTACCTTTCTTTTTTTTTCTTTTAAAAAAAAAAAAATTCTTTCTTTTTTCTCCTTCTTTCTTCTTTTTCATCCCTTCCTGTCCTTCTCCCTTCCTCCTAATCTTCTTTCTCAGAATTAGGGGTATTCAAAGACGGTAGGAAAAAATTAACAAGGTGTTTGCCTCAAAATTCAAAGAGTGGGAGTATAGCAGCTTTCCCATTTTCAGAAGGGCTTTTTTTAAGTCACATAAATCAATCTAAATTTCCAGAATCTGAAAAACTGGAATGTAAAATTCAAAGGAAAGTGTGGAAATGGTAGAATTTCTACATGCATCTATGCTTCTTTTTATATCCTACCTACAACGAATGAAAATCACCTTTTTCCAGGCTTTCTGATGTTTCCAGGTGTAATTTTGAGAACTCGTATAAATCAATTACCAGCTTTTCCTCTCAAGTATAATAATGTGTGTTTAGTTTAACTGTTAACTTAATAGGTTTACCTGCTTTTAAAGCTGACTGCGGATAAGGATTAGAATGCCAAACAAACAAAAAGGTGGTAATAGAAGATAATTGCAGTTTTATTTCAGTCACACCATGTGATCATGATACGTGTTAGGTGTGGTAAAAAAAACGATGAAGATAAAATTCCTGCCTTGAACTAAGTCATGAGCTGCAGAAATGCTTCCATGTTTTTGAAATAAATCCATTCCCTGAGATGGACGCATGCTCCTGTCAGTTTTTTGTTGACTTCAGCAGAAACGCTATTTGCTATGCTCTTAGTGAGAACGAAGGTTGTTGAATCCAGCTCCTACCAACAGTTAAAAACTGTTCTGATACTATAGTTCTTGCTCAAATGCGTTTTGCTGTGGTTTTTGACTTTACGAAGAGTTACACAGGTATTTGACACGACATGACATGACATGACATGACATGAAGCACAGAAGCAACATCAGTGAACGCTGAATATATGTACCTGAGAGCAGAGATTTTTCCCTAAGAATGCAGTTTTAAAAATTGTATCCCTTTCTGACCGTGTACACATCTTTAGGATTAGTTTTGAAACTTGTGCTGGGCATCTGAGTACATTTCTCTATATTCTTCAGTCTTGCTTATCACGAGCTGCTTAGTCACAAGCATTGCTCCTGTTGATGAGTGCTGTGGGAACAGCATAATTCTCTCTGAAGAAGCACTGGGAAGCTCAGACACCAGGTTCCCGCCGTTCACCACATTATAGCACACTGGTAGGAGAAGTCTGTGGCCAGCTGCGGAGTTCCTTAGTTTTCTGTTTCATTTTGCAAAGAAACATGATGCATATCTGTTCGAACAGTCCTGACGGCTTGGCAATAAAAGCGTGTTTAATTTTTTTTCCCTTTGGTAAAAGTTAAGGCCCACCAGAACAACGGAGGGCCCGAAACACTGAGACTTCAAGTACTTTTAGATAAGCTTTGAGCCCTCTTGGGAATCGGCACCGTCGTTGCACTTGGCAGTCACTACCAGCGCCTGTCTGGGCCACAGCCTTTGGTTCCTCCCTGTCCCAGGGTGTTCAGACAGGAGGGCCTTTCCTTGCCCGTTTTCACACGNCGGGAGCCAGCGGCGGCACGGGGAGCGGAGCCCGCGGCGGGAGCTCTCTCGGACAAGGCGCGTTTGAAACACGCACAAACAAGGGGCCCCGGTGCTCCCATGGCCGCCCGCGGCCCCGGGACACGCGTGGGTCTGTACCCAGAGCCAGCACAGCGGGGTTGCAGAGACACCATTATTGCTACTATTATTATTATTACCCACGTAGATCAGGCTGTTTGTAACGGTAATGAGCAAATCCCTTAAAACCCTGTGCTGTTAGCGTATTTGGGGTTTGTTTTTGTGTCTCTGCTGGTGCTGAAATCCCGAGATTTTCGGCGCCCCTTCCATTTTGTACTGAAGGCAGGCCCTGCGCATTCTGGGAGCTCGGACAGGCCACGGTGCGGCGAGGGAAAATGGATAAATGTGGGGGAGCGCCAAAGGTGCTGGTGAACAGTTTCCCTTCGCATCATTCTCGGATGTCTTTTCAGCGTAGCTTAGGGAAAAAAAATGCTCTGACGCCGTGGATTTACTTTGTTTTTGTTGTGTGAAACACTGTGTGCTTTTTGCTGTGATACAAAGTTAAGAGTAGCAGGACAGTTCTGTTAAAACGTCTTAACAATATTGTTAAAATAAACAGAAACAATTGCTGTCCATTTCTGAGAAAAGCCTTCACCAAGTCGCTGTTTATCTTGAACTGGACCGTAATGTGAGAGGAGGGACAGTTACACTGAATTAATTTCCTATGGTCCATTGACCCCTGTGCTAGACCCAGTGACCTGTTTTAGAAAGGATAAAAGAGGGAGCAAAATCCCATCACCACAGCAGACAGGTGCAGGCAAGGCTAGATTTGTTTTCACTGAGCAAACAGCTGCTTACGTCCATCCTGCCCACTTCCTCACCGAGGATGTGCCTTCAGAGCAAGTCTTCTATAGTGCTCTTTGCTCATCAAGTTCCTCTTGTTTGGCAATAGCTGACTGTGCTGGAAGCAAGAAGAGAGATTGTTAAAACTGAAATCAAATGAATGTTAACATTTTTATTACCATTGTTAAAATTATATCACAGGAAGTAAGTTAGCTGTAACAAAAAAATTCATTTATTTCGGTCTGTAGTGAAGCTAAGACATCCTAATTCTGTGGATTCCTAGTCACTAAGTGCATGGTTGAAGCACTTGGTGAGGCAAAAGCCTGGTTCTGTGCAGAGCAAAAATTGAATGTGCACGGGGATGTGGATTTTTTTTTTTTTTTCCACGTGCATTCACTCCTCAACACCTCTTAACTTTCTGGTGTTGATAAAAGGTACTGCCTCCATTGTGGGTTTGGTACGGTCTCATTGGAAAGAGACTTCATTAGTTTAAACCTCCCATGATAAAAGCAGAAATAGTCCTCTCCTTTTTGTCATTACAACTTAATCTTTGCCCGTGAGTCACGCTAAAAGCAATTTTTGAGAACAAGGTCTCAAAGGGGAAAAATGCATGTTCAACTCAGTTTGATCACAAGTTACTTCTGGGTAGGAAGATACTGGTTAGTTTGAAAGCTGAAGTACAATTATAATTGAGTCATTTTACACAAAAAAAAAAAGGGTAGGCAATACTAATTTTCCTCTTCACATACTGTAGTGTTCATACAATTGTCACATACTCCTTCTATCCTGGTAACTGCTAAGGGAAATTTGCTAGTTCAAATGAATTGGTCTAAAATTGGTCTAACTCCTTGTGTTATTTCAAAAGAGTACTAATTTCTGTGACCAAGTATTGTTTCTGCAATTACATTAAATATTTTGGTAGTTTGTACTTTGACAGTTTAATAAGCAGTTACAATGGAAGCGAAATGGTATAATTTATCATCTTAAGGTACGATATTATGCTATTGTGAAAAAAATGAAAATGGGGGGGAAATTGTTTGAAAAGAAACATTCCACGGTGGCAAAATTGTGCTGTCATTGCAGTGATGCTAAAAAACAAGGCTATTAAGACAATGTTGTTGTCAGAACTTTGGATTGCAATGATGTTAGCTTTAACTAACTTTAATGTTTTTTAAAGGTCTTCCGTGAGAAGGGGAGAAATGGCTAAATCGACCCAGTTAATTGACAATGAAGTCTTCCGGGCTTACGCCACTTACACAGCCATTGTTCTTCTAAAAATGATGCTAATGAGTCTGATAACAGCATACTTCAGGATCACAAGGAAGGTAATCATTTGGAAATACTGGCTGGGAGAATAGATTGACATTGGTATTGAAATACAGAAATATCACAGCTGTGTCTTTCCAGCTTCCAAATACTGCTGCTGTTCATTTTCTTCCTTCTCCGTGTTCTAGAGAGATTCTGAGTTTGGTCCTCTGCTGGTCTCAAATGGACAATGTTTTTAACCTAATTATGAGATAATTATGCATTTGCATTTGGCTTACTCTACTGTTCTAAAACATTTCTGTTATTTTTAAATAAGAGTTTTTCATAACTAGTTTCCATTGTCTTCTGTAGAAAGCTCATGTACAGGGTACCCAATTATACTCAATAATTGGTATACCAATACCCAAGCAAAAAAAAATGTGATATGGAGCCATATTACAATGAATAACCAACTGGCAGGGTCAGAAGAGGGGATAGATTTTTATTCACCTATAGCCCTTTCATCCAGTAGTTCAAAAGCTTTTTGCATTCCCTCATTGTTATAGTCTTCCCACTGCAGGTAGGTCAGTATCTGAAAAGAAATTTTTTTTTTTTCTAGAGTGAGAGGCAGGCTGAAAATTGGATTTTCAGTTTTGAAAATACCTGAAAACGTTTGAAAATATTTGAAAATCTGTGGTTTGATGTTTAGGCTAGATAAAAGTATGAAAGATCCACTGAGGTTTAGTAAATAATGTAGAACCTTCATATACTTTAGAAGAAAGTGCTCATGGGAAACGTGTTGTGTTTGCACTGTTCCTGGTCTTCCCTAGGCATCTTCTCATGGCCTCTGTAGGAAACACTTGGTCCTGGGCTGAAAGAGCCCTGAGTGTGCCTCATATGGCTGTTTTTGTGAGATCTGCTTCTGCAAGATGCTGTGTGCTTCAAGGATTTTGGTGCAGTTCTTTTGTTGAAATGCTGCTTTTTGTTCCCACTTGTTGCAAGAGAACCCAGCTGAACTGCTCTGTGGATCCAGGTGGATGCAGATGACAAGAGAGCCTTCATTAATTTGGAGTGCTTGGTTTTATTATGTTCGTAATATTACAAACTGAAAAATCAGTGAAGTAATTTTAATTTTCTATTTATTATAAATATTCTATTTAAATTTCTATTTAATATAAAAAAAAAGTCTTGAAAGAAGAAAACAGAGGAAAGCAGTGAAGCGAGAGAGTGTAAAATGTTGCCAATGATACTGTTAACACACCTCTAGAATTCTGAGGCTGAGGATAGTTCACAAATAGGGATCAAGGCTGCCCTAGGAAGCAATCATGTATCTCTCCTAAAATCAAAAGATTTTCTTGACTTATATCTGCATAGCCTGAACAGTCCACAGAATGCATATGTTACTACATGTGTCAGCAGGGAGAGATCTACTGCAGTCTGCACTGCCTGAATTAAATGTTGTTTTCAAGTAGTGTCTTGCAGTATTTTGAGGTATTAATGGGTCATATAAGTGTAGGAATTTGTACCTAAGAGGAAAGGGAGACATGTCCTTGGTCATAAGTGAGAATGGGAATAAGGCTGTTGGATGCTATTGCTGTGTAGACTTCTGTAGAAGGAAGGGATTCAAAAGGACTTTCAGATAATTTGTCAGGAATTTGGCAGTACAGACTTTCTACCTTGTAGGTGCCTGTGTTCTGCCAGCCCACTGGCTTTACTGCAGGCTTGTCCATCTCACAAGAAGGCTTTATCTAAATGCATAAATTACATTATATTAATTTGTCAGCATGCGAACTATGTACAGGCTGGGCTCAGTGCTGTACAGTAATGCAGTGAGCACTGTATTATTCCTTGTGTTTTTAACTGAAGGTAAGTGAAGTGGTAAAAAGAGTGACCTTTATAGCAAGCTGCCTTGACTGGATAAAACATTTTGACTTCTAATGTCTCTTGTGTTCTTGTGTTTGAAACAGGCATTTGTCAACCCAGAAGATACAGCATCATTTGGAAAAGGGGAGAGTGCCAAGAAGTACCTGAGGACTGATCCAGATGTTGAGCGTGTACGCAGGTAGCGCACAGGAACCTTTAAAAGTTATTTTAAGTAGCAGAATAACATTAAATCAAGGAATTAATTTCACCCCATTCTCTGTCAAGCCTGTGTGTGTTTTATGTGGCTTTATGTAGTAATCTAATGCATTAATTAGTTTAAATGAACAAACCATTCCACATTCAAATGGTCAGTGTGCATGCTAAAAACAATAAGCCATTGTCTGGTTATAACAGCTAACTCTTGGGTAGTGTCCTGTCTGCATGGGCAAAGTGGTGAGGACACTGTAACACGTGACCACAATTCGATGTAGCTCATGGCAAGATTTTCTGTTTCCAAAATCATAGCTTTCAGGATGCTGTTTGATACACCTGTGCTGACAAGGAAAGCTTTAACAGAATGCTTTCCATATGGTAATTCCTTGATGAAGCTAAGTTTATTTTTTATACGAAAAACTTGAATGTGAGTGAACTCTTCTCATTTAAACCTCCATTAGGGAAGATCTTGAAAATATATACCAACTCTGATTTAAGAACACTGCATCCTTGCAAATGATGGCTGTTGTTTCACAAAGTATATTTCTGTATGTCTCTTACGGATTGAAATCTCAGAAAGAAGAGTCTAATCTCAGTGGGCTGTAAAGATGTTCTACTCCTTCCTTTTCTGCCTCTGAGTTGTTGCTTAATTTCATGGGTGTTACATAAAAATGGAAACTTTTTGGTGAGGGATAATTCCTTTCTCTTTGTAAATTGTAAGAGGCCAGCTAAGAGGCTAAGGCCAGCCAGTTGAGACTAACTTCCTGACCCATTTAACTCAAATTGTTATGGTAGAGAAATGCCAACCACCTCAGTCATTTTCACAGATTCGATTTTTAAAACACTATTATCAAATCCTGTGTTGCTGTTTTGTGGAGTTTTTCAGACATCCCCAGATCTAGTCTAGTAAGTCAGCTTGGTTCTAGCTCCTCTGTTGGTATTTCAGCATCCATATTTTCCTCCCAACAATGGTTCTTAGTGGATGTTTACTATATTTTCTTCATGGCAACAGATAATGCCACATAGATTTAGCATGGCTTGTCTTCTGTATAAGTGACCAGAATGTGTTCTGTTTATGGGTATAGAAAAAAAGATTACTTTCTTCAGAGTACTTTTATGGGGAATAAGAATGAAAAATCTGGAGGGATTATCCTTCCTTGTAATGATAAATACATTTAAAAAGCACCTGCAAGACAGTGCTGTGACCTGACTCCAGTTGGCTCTGAAATTTGATATCATTAGTAAGGCTTAGACATTGTTTCAATCAGTAAATTTGGCTGGAAGTATAATTTATCCAAAGAGGTGAAGGGAGCTGGGAAGGTTTAGGAAGGGGTGTGAAAGAATGCTTCAAGATGCAGAGTTCTCAACACGTTTTTAGTAAATTACACTATGGTTTCAAAATTTCAAACATTTTTTCAGCTATTTTAGTGCTGAGAGTGAAGAAAATGAACGAAAACCGTAACTGTCACACCTGTTAGATGTTCAAAAATAACCTTCTTCAAGATGATGGAACTTCATGAACATTTGATGGAATGGTTCCTATGTAGGATATTTCATATTTTCTTTATGGAGACCGCAAACTGGATTTATGGGATTAGAGTAGACCAACTGGGCCATGAACCCTAATAGTTTGTCACAGTCCTCCAGTTAATTGATGTTAATTGAGAGAGGCTCCAAGAAAATAACAGCTACCTCTCTTCTTCCCTGACTTTGCATTCTTGCCCACCCAGGTGCACTCAGACACCTCATGTAAGTCCTTAATATTACCAAGATCCTGGGGAAAAACTAAGACCTTTCATAGAGAAGACTAAAAGCTTAAAAATGTGGGGTGCAGCAGGATAGACCAGAGTGGTGTCAGGTGAACATGCCAAAATCGTTTCAGTAGCTGAATCAAGTCCCTTCTGCAGAGGAAGCCAAGAATTGTTTTAGGGCCTGAATGTAACATGCTCTGAAGATACTGAAAGATAATGAGGCTTGAAGTGGTTTATTCAACAAAATGTAACACTTTGAAATAACTTTGCTTCTTTCTCCAGAGGCCACCTGAATGACCTTGAAAATATTGTCCCATTTGTTGGCATTGGACTGCTGTATGCTCTGAGCGGCCCTGAGCTGTCCACGGCCTTGCTGCATTTCAGGATCTTCACAGGGGCTAGGATCCTTCACACTTTTGCATACCTGATCCCTCTTCCCCAGCCTGGCAGAGGTTTGTCTTGGGCAGTTGGCTACTCCGTGACCTTCTCCATGGCGTACAAAGTCCTGAAGACGGCGTGGCTCCTGTAGCAGAGCTGTAGCTTCCGCATCCCCTTCAACATTCCACACACAGTTTCCAGCACTGTACGTTGATGTCTTGAGTGAGCCAATGAGTCTTCCATGGTAACTGGAATTCTATTTTTTTTTAACAGAAGCTTTTTGTTCCTGTTCAGGGGTGTTTCTTTTTGGAGGAAAAAGAATCCTTCTCCCTGTATTCCCTGTTCATGGGTTGCACTGCCAAATACTAGATTGGATGTTCCCTTTGTGATTTGTCAAGTGCTTACAATTCTAAACATGCGATGATGCTGTATTGATAGCCTGTTTGATAATTTTCTACAAATGCACTATTTTTGGCTGTAGCTCTGAAGTCTAAATCAATAAAGACAAGATTTAAAAAAAAGCCTGTTTGTATTTTTGTTTTCATTTCGGCTCTTTTCACTGCAGCCAGCAAATAGCATGTCACTATGTATCAGGAAGAGATTCCAATCATACAGTTCTTTGAAGAAAGCTTACCTTAATAATAAGATATAACCAGTAATGCTGGTCTTTTTTTTATAAATATCCACTTTGGGATTAAAAACCCTAAACCATTGCAGCTCCATTTCTTTCTGTTGAATAGATTAAAAAGAAAGAAAGTATTTGTGCTAAATTCTGTTTGGAGACACTGGTGAAAATTTGAAGTAATTATTTCTGTTGGAGTTCCAGCAAACATAGGTTTTGTGACTGGATAAAGTGTAGACCCTTTGTAGAGGATTTTTTTTTTTCATTTTTGAATAAATGCAGCATAAAATGAGTGACACTTGCAAATGTAGGTATCAAGTACTTCAGATTTACATATATAATTAGTTTGTGTGTCATACTGTCATAAATATGTTTCTGATAGGAAATTTTGCTCTTTGCTTACATCTTTCTATGATGTGTTAGTTTGGAATATATTCTTTAAAGACTTTTCCTCGGTTCCTTTTTGTTTGGTTGGTTTTTTTGGGGTTCTTTAGTAGCTCTGTCTTAAAAAATAGCATGAGATTTCAGGTGACCCGGAAAAACCTTTATATCCGGTGTGCTGGTAATTGAGAAGTTTTAAATGGCAGGAGTCAGAGCACAGCACATTTGGTTTCCTTTCCTACCCCAGAAGCTGTGCCCCTAGGGGATGGCCCAGGGAGGAGCTGGAGAGTTCCCTCTGCTGCCTCTGTATGTCAAAGGTTTTGTTTTGCTTTTTGCATGGGAGCAGTAGTTGTAGTAGTGCAAAAAATAGCACTGGAGGACTTTCCTACCTACCCACAGTTGTGAGGTGGAAGTTGGTGCAGTGTTGTAAAGCAACTCAGAAGGGTGGCAGGAGGAATGGGGATGAATTCAGAGAAACTGGTTTAGTCCAAAGAAAGAGGATTTTTATTGCAATTTAAATGTAGTGTTTAAGTGATATCTACTAAAGAAGAGAGGGTGGAACTTGCAATCAAGAAGTTAACATTGATTTACAAAAGGTTAAATCTTAACTAATGGGTAAAATAACAAAAGTCTGGAACCTCTAGAAGGGGGATGAGAGGAGATGAGGGTTAAAAGTTGGACAGTGTGGAGCTTCAACTCCTGACATGGCAGAGTAAGCACGCATTAGCACTTCTGGGTTAGCAGAGGCTCCAGCAGGAAACATGGGCTTTTGTGTTTCTTCTGCCATCTTTCTCCACACTTCCAACCTGTGCTGTTTTCCTCCTCTTCTTTCTTCCTCTGCTGGCTTTTTATGGGATCTTGAGAGCATCTACCTTGGAATGTATCATTGTAACACAGGCCATCAGCTCTTCTGGTTTGAGAAGGACCAGTGATGGAGGGTGGAGGAGCAAGGCTGCAGCCTGGAAATGTGTCCCAAGACAGTCAACCTGCCATCTCTCATGTCTGTGGCTACTCTTGTTCCCTTAATCACAAAAACAACATCCCTTCCTTGTAGCTTGTCTCTTCTTCCCAGCTGTGTGTCTTTCCATCCATTTAAAACAAGGGAATGCGGCCACTGTGCAGAGGGCCCCATCTGAAATTCAGCAGCAGAGCAAGTCCTCTCCTTTAGCATGGAAAAGGCTCTTCAGACAAGCCTGGTTGTCAGTGCCAGGCATATGCAGGAAAAGCATTTTTAACTCCTTTTGCATCAAGCTTCTGTACAGAAATCTCATTCCTGGAGCCTTTCTTTAATTCTGTGATCTTATGTTTGAAACAAAACTGGTTTTAAATCCCTTTCATTTGCTCAGTGGTTTCAAAGCTCAGAACATGCACTCGCTGTGGGCTAAGAAGTAGGAAAGAAAAATGGAAACCCTTAGAAATACCTAGAGTGATTCAATATTATTCTGTGTTTCTCTTGCATTTATTTTAAACCTATATTTTATTTTCCTTTGCTCCCACAAATACCATCTGTGCATCTGGGCGGGGTACATGCTCAATCTGGGAAATGTGCCTTACCAGATTCCCTCAAATGCCGACTGCCAGCTCTGCATAAAGTGTGTTGGAGTGGTCCTTGTCACACAGCTCTTGCATTTCTCTACAGTGGTCCCTGCCCTGTAGAGGTGCACTGTACCTGTTGTACAGCTGAAAATTTTAAAAGGTTAGCGTATTTCAGGAGAGCTAGCATAGGAGAAAGAGTGTGTTAGTTGAATTTATTACTGAGCTAAACTGAATTTTCACCTTTTAAAACACGCACACGTGGATTTCAGACTGCTGTTATCAGGTTCTCTTGCAAAATCTTCAAATGAAGTAACCTGTAAGTGATGAAACAACTGACTGTTATCAGCAGGTGTGCTCCCTTTGACCTGGTGAAAGTACAGAAAGGGCTGGTCCATGGGAGACACGTGAAAAGTGGTCAAACGGTCGTCTTCTGTGCTTCATTCCTGTTCCTTATGCCCCTTATTCCCACCACCAGTCTTGGGCAACCAGAGAAACTACAGGGTTTCTTCTCTCTGCTCATTATTCCTGGCATTTTGTGTCCTTCTCCCAAGTATGTTTTGTATCTTTGAAGTGTCTCTAACAGTTGACCATGAAGCACTTGAAAATGCCAGCTGACATAACCTGGTTAGCTGACTTCATCTCTGGGGGAATTTCATGGGCTGCTTTGTTTTCAGAAGTGTAAACCTGAGCAATTCCTCAATTTAGTTTTTGTCTGTGTGGGTAAATTCTTACACGCCTTTGGCCAAAGTTACTTGGTGCTGGTTTTCCTGGCTGCAGACACATGCACTGAAGGCAAAGAATTGTTGGGAGAGATGGTGACTGGTGAAGAGCTCTGAGTTGCTGTTTGATCATGACTTTTTGTCCTGTCACAATGAAGAATGGGTTTAAAACCATGAATGATACATTAAACGTTTCCTTGAATTTTCAGAAACAAGTGTATGTCTGAGCTTCACCGCCTTCGAGGTATTTATTTTGAGAAGCTGGGTCAATGTTTCTGAAAGTGATGGAATTGCTTGTCATCAAAATACAGAAGAAGAAAAGCCTGGGCTCTTAACTCAAATCACTTTGGGGTTTGGAAAAATTCTATTTACTTGAAGCCCATTATTGCTTAACTGTGCCTATTCCTAGTTATTTACGGAAACAAATTCAATCTAGATTTTTCATGGAAAATGCTTGTAATGGATGTAATTTCTAGGAGCAAAAAATAAAAAGCAAACCTTTTAGAATACCCTTTTTAAAGTGACTAGAATGTCATTATTCAAGATAATGGAGTTTTCATTTCAAGGTTGAGGTTTAAGAAGAACTTTTCTCTTTTCCAAACATTGTCCTGCCAACTGAGATGGCACCAAGTGCTCTCTGAAAGGTTGTATTGACATGTGTTGAAATACTCTCATGATTAAATGTCTGTGGCTGGTGGACACTTAGAAATCTAATACCTCTTTGTGATTCACTTTAAGTGGTATTCAGACTTCCAAATCTTGATTAGTGACTCCCACTCATAGATTCTGAAGGCTAAAATAGATCTTTAGCTCCTTCAGCCTGACCTCTAGTGGAAAAGATGCCATGGAATGGCTGCCCTTCTGCTGAGGTTAGTTCAGCCACAGCATGACTTCCAGAAAGGTGTGTGATCCTCATTCAGAGACCTTGGAAAACAGGCATTGATTCGCTCTTTTCTGTGACATTGGTTCTCTCTGGTGTATATGTACACTAAACTTAGGCTTTAAAAACACCACAGTTTGTTTTTGTTGTCTTTGTTTGTTGTTGTTGGGGTTTTTTTGGGTTTTCTTTTGTTTGGTTGGTTTTTTTTAATTGAGGCAGTTCTTATTACAAGGTGGAATATGAAATATTTTAATCAGGAACTTTCCTCCTACAAAGCCTTCTGTTCCAGTTTGGCAGTGACCATGTAACCTCCACAACTGAATGCTTTTACACCTGGTTCTTTGCTGGCAGGCCCCGGAGTGCATCACCACTGACAGCATCATTCTTTTATTCTCATATGTGCTGGGGAACTTAGAGAGAGCTTAAGAAGAGGAAGTTCCAAGGAACCTGTCTTTTTACTACAAAAAACGCAAACAAAAGAGACAAAAAGAAGACTGCTTGTCTCGTGGGTACTGCTTGTCCAGTGAGGGGGAATAAATTCAGAAGGTAGTGTCAGTCCTGTAGAAAAAGTAAGGAGGGGGGAAAAAAAAGGGAGAACTGAAGGGAGGGAAATGCTTTAATGATAACTTAGAACAGCATCAAGGAGCAAACTGGGTGAAGACTGGTAGATGAAGTGTGGTACGAGAGGCAGGAATCTTTCTGCTTTATAAAATTGCTTTACCATCTCTTTAAACAAGTTAATTTTTAAGAGTGTTTTTCTTTGTGTATGTTGTTAAATATCTTCAAAGAGGATTATGAATACCTCAAATCAGGATGGAGAAGACCCGTGGGCAGTCTAGCTGATTCTGTTTAATCAGTTTCCTAAAGGCACCTGTGGCACTGGGAGATGGAACTTGACATTGTGTGACTATAAAACTGCCCCCAAAATGACATCTCACCTGCAGCAGGGAAAGGACAGTTATTTCCTTTTTGCCTGGAAAATCTTATATGGCACTTGCTTTCAAATTTATGGAAAAGAGTTCCTTTTCACTACAGTACTTTTGTGGAAATCAGGAAGGACCTTCAGAAGGGTGAGTTTGGGAGCTGGGCAGAAAGGGATCTAGAGGTTGTCCCACATTTCTTGGAAGAATTTCTGAGCTTCATCTCTTTAACCCTCATTGTAGGAGCTGTAGGGATTAATGCATGTGGAATTGCCACAGAAGTGCTCAAGGTAGGTTTAAGTTCTTAATCTCAAAGTATCTAAGATACCTAAATAATTGCTATAAAGGTAGAACTTAATCTGCTTCCTCTTCTGATAGAAAGTGACACCAAAACCTCAATTTTCCTTGAAAAGCCTGCGGTTATGGTCTAGTGTGCGTGACTGCCTCATTTATTTAATACTGGCAACTATACAGTGCAAAGTTGTTTACTGTGGGACTTGCACATCAAACCAGGTGTGGTCCATCTTACAGGCTGCATTTCTCGGAGAGTATGGCTGGCAGCTCCCATACTCTTCGTGTGAGAGTTCCTTCTGTGCTCTTGAAGGGGTGTTTTCATAAGAATAAGTTTGTTGTGAATACTCTGGTACTAAAGTTAGCTGGGACCATGAAGCTCATGAGCTTTTGTTGTCTCTTTAGCAATTTGGACTTTGCTGGTGATCTCTCCTTGTCTTCAGCTGGGAGAGGGTTCCAGTGCTGCTGATCTGCCTCGTTAGCTGACAGATGGCTTATTCCACTAATTTTGCATGAGTACTTCATGGTGATTATAATGACATATTCACTGCTAATATAAGTGATAAGCACTATCTTATCATTTGCTCATTGGGTGAGTGTTCAGAGGTTTTGTCAAACTGAAATTCAGTTTCAGTTGATGCTCGGCCCTCGGCTGGAGTTTGATGTACCTACTTTTCAGGTAAATGAAATTTGTTCTGCAGGTCCTCTTGGTTTTCCTGGAGACTACTTTGCAAGTGAAAGCCAGGGTACAGTTTCCTTATTTGAATCTGGGGTTCAGTGGCAGCATTGTTTGATTATGGCACCTTCATTTAGATTCAGTTCATTTAGAGGAATCCAACATTCTTCAAACAAATCAGACTCACTGAGAAGACTGTTAAATCTCCTTTTGTTTTGCTTCATCTTTCTGCTTTGACCAAATGCAGTTTTGTGTAATTCCCCATGTAAGTGGCAATGTGTTAGAAAAGAATAAAATAGCTGGATTTTTCCTTTCCATTATTTTGCTCTTCCCTTCAACCTTTCCTTGTTCCCAATTAGACAACCACTCAGTTATCTCAGATCCATGGGCATGGCAATAGGTTTTCCTCCCTCTGCTCATTCTTAATTTTGTGCGTGGTACCACTAGATGTCCCTCTTTGGCTTTCTTTTATTAGATTTCAGGACTGGACCTGTGAAGAATAAAGTAGCTGTGCTCTGCATCTCTGGCAGATTAAGTTGTACGGGGAAAATATTTTGCTAGATTTAAAAAGACATTCATAATAGATATTAAGGCAAAAGAGTGTCTCTGTACAGTAAACTTGTCCTAAAACAAACTTTATGGAAAAAGTGACCTTTGTGAAAACAGAATGTGTAACCTGTGGCTGAAACATTAGAATGTTTTGTATTATTTTGCTTTTCTCAATTAACAAGGCACCAGGTAACTGCAACATCTGAATTCTTCTACCGAGGTTCCTAGAGAACAATGCAATTTATACTTTAATTGCCTGCTATTGTTTTTGATAGGTAAACACATTTTATGATTTGTATTTAGCAGTAGAGTAAACTGAATGGGACTGAGGCTGTGCAAAAACTTGAAGTGAGTAAAGAAGCAGAAATAAAACTCTTATTAAGAAGCTGTGTCTGTCTGCCACAATATCCAGAGGAGAGACTCAGCACAAATGGTTTCCTTGAAATTAGCTTGATAGTTACACAATTCAACTTGGGAATTTAAAGGTGCTGTAAAAAATGTTGCTTGTATTCAAAAAAACTGGGATGCCCTATAAAGCAATGTGTGCACAGCAGATTTACTTGTCACACAAAATGCCAGGGAAGTGGTGGGGGGCATCTTTGAGTGATCCACTTGGCACAGAGGTGGAGTACAGTGTCAGCATAATGAATAGGAGCTTGCTTGGTGGATGGAAAATATTTTAAATTGAGTTTTTATTTAATGGATTTGAACTTTTCATGCCCAATTACCTTTTTGCTGAAAGAGAACAATAATAATAATAATAATAATAATAAAGTGCAAAGGTTCAGTTTCATTCTAGAAATGGGGAAATGTGCTTGGAGAGCTGTCAAAAGGCACAGTCAGATCTCAGGAGCATGGAGCAAGGTAGCTAATGCTCTGGAGTGAATGTCCATCAACTTCTTTTGTAGCCACATGATGGCTTTATGTGTCCTTGTCAATGGTAATGTGGCAGAATGGGATGAGTCATGTACAGGGACAGATGGCAACAACGAGTTGCTTAAGGTCAGAGAAGGAATGTCCTTGCAAGGGGGTTTATATTATTTCTTTAATTTGTCCAGTTAGTTCTTGTAGGTGCATGAATTATGGAGGAACCCACCCTCCGAAAGAAGCTAGCAGGATTTAGGGAAACTGTTCCAGGATATACACAAATAAATCCTTCCCACAGAAACCTTTATCCATCCTATAGCAGGAATGTAAGAGGGACGGAGTAAAGCAGCAATCCCTGTGAAATTCTGTAGGTCTTTTCCTTCTGAAGCAATAGCCTGTTCTCAGTGAACTTCCATTGCAGGAATATTTAGCTCCAGGTACATGTACATGGCTGAAGAGAACGTTAGCCCTGATGTGTTCAAGTGCACTAAATAAAAGTGTGTTTTTATGAGTGTGTGCAATGAAAGAGGACACTGTATGTAAATTATTAAGTTCTCATTGCTTTGAAATCTGGGTACATTGTATTGACTACACACCTAATTCAGCAACCAGTGATTTGAACAGAACTGCTTCCACTGACTTTCAAGGGCTTTTTACCTAGACAAATAATCTCTGTCATATTCCATCCGTTTAACTAAGTATGTGCACAATACAGCCTGCACTGAAATATTTACTGCCAGCAACGGTGTCCAGAGAAAATAATGTATTTTGTAAAATTTCAGAGAAAAATCCTGTCAGCTAGATGCCACCTAACTGCAGCTTTACCTCCGCTGTAACCACTCCTAGAAGTGGCTGCTCCATTGTTTACATATTCTTGATCACAGCAAGAGCTTTATTGATGCTTGGCCTTTGACTTGGCGTTACTGATGGCTCATATGGTGCAATTCTCAGCAGGGGACATGAGAGAGCACCACTTTAAAACAGACCCTGCTGGCCATGTGGTGCTGTTTTTGTTCTGTGCACTGCTAAAAGGGCCACTGTCAACTGGAAATCTGGTCAATTAGAAACAAACAGGCTAATAGGACATGTCCCCAAGTCCTTTCACCAGTTTCTGTGGGATTGCAATCGAGAGTATTGTGTTTTTCTCATTCTTGTCGGCGGCTTTTTTTTGTGTGTGTGTGAAAGCAAACAACTTCACTGACATGGAAATGAAGGAGTGGATATGACCAAACCCAAAGCACACAAAGTAAATAATCCACAATTGCTTTGCGTGTTTCAGAAAGTGGGAGTGAAAGGTATTTTTCCTTTAGCTCTTTCTGTTACTACAAAATTTTGTCTGAAAATTTACATGGAATGAGCTCAGCTGTAGGATAGACAAACTCAGTGGATTTTATGGCAACCTCTAAAAATAGTAATTTTAGAAACTGAATAAAGTTTGTTAGCTCTGAATAAACATTTTAACCAGTTTTTGAAACAAAATCTTTTAAAAAGTCATTAAATTTCTCTGATTTGAGAAATAAATATATTTTCTTCTGTAGAACATGACATTTTAATATTTTTACAGTGGATGTATTTCCTACGCACTTACCTGCAGATAGCATTTACCTACACTTTTACGAACTTCTCTTTTATCTAGGACCACTCTCTCTGAATCAATAGTTCCAGCAATTCTTAAAATTGGAGTCCGGAGCTGCTGTTTGGCCTGTGTTTGGTCACACCGTGGGCTGTGTACTGGGGAATGCCATGGATGGGAGCAAGGGCTCGTCGTTAAGGGACTGATTGTAGAGGCATTGAGGATCCTCAGCTTGCATGGGCTGCAGGGCAAGCTGGCAGCATTCAGCACTTTAGTCTGAGGGTGGGCTCAGGTCAGAACTAGTGGTGTGGGATACTGGAGGACTCTTGGGCTGTTCTCTGTTCAGAGCACCAGGTGACTTCTGGAGAGCTACCCAAGCACCACCAACAAATGCAACACCACCTTCACGCCTATTGAAGACCAGGGATATCAATGCAGAAGATACCAGCTACTCAGTCATACGCTGAGAGCCCCATCACACAGCTGAAATAATTTTTCAGCTGCTAATTTAACTGCTGTTTCTCTTCAAAACAGAAGAGAGAGAAGATTCATGATCAAACTGGAAGTATTAAAGTGAGACTAGTAAACATACCAGCGAGGGATCTGAGATCCTCATATTCTCCAAGGTGTGGGCAATGCAAAGTCCATTGCAGCCCTGGCAGAGGCAGCTGATGGAGTGGTTAATGATGCAATACTTTTTTTAGTAATGTGTCTCATTTGGACACCACAGCACATTCTGTTTGTATTTCATCTCCTTTCCATGGTATTTTATCTATGTCCACTACGCTCGCATTTTGACCCAAGGGACTTTTATTTTAATCATTTTCTCTTCCTACCTGAACTTTCTTCTACATACTTAATATTACTTTACTTGGGACTTGAACATATGGAACAGATATTTTTAATTCTCACAGTTAACGCTTGACTGCTTAAAAGATATATTTTTCTACTTTCAAAGAAAGCATTTAAAATCTCCTATATTATGCTTGCTACCCAGAAAAATGTTTAGTGCTGACCAGGAATGCATACAAAGTGAAACTTGTTTGATTTTTTTTTTGTCCCTGGCAGGACAATAACTGACTCCAGTGAATGAAGAAGTTTTATCCAGTGGGGTCTTGAAGCTTCTTTGCAGGCGTGTAGGATCATTTGCCCTACTCATGGAGCTGTTCTATGTAGTCATATTGGGGAGGTTCCAAACACTGGCAGGTATGTTTTGTTAGCAGGACCTTGGTGCTGTGACAATCAGGTTACAGGTAGCTCTGACCAAGAGCAGCAGTTGTTTGCTTCTGCTCATAAAACTTAAAAGTTTTATAACTGCAGCACCAAAAGGCCTGTATTCTATCCCAATTCTATTTTTGACCAAGTCAGATAACAGTTCTGGGCTTCTGTTTCCAGTCTCCAAACTTCTATTAACAAAATAATTAATGCTTAAACAAATGCTAACTGCTGAAATTGCCTGTTTACGTGTTGGCTAAGTTGTATGTCACACGCACTCACACATAAGAATAAACGTTCAGCTGCAAGATAAGAGGAGACATAAAGGCAAAGTGCCAAAGAAAATGTAAAGCAATGTGATACCTTGGACTTGGAACTGGGAAGCTTCCACTTTGGACATGAGACACAAGCTGGGCCACTTGTTTTTGCTTTGATTTTGTTTCTGTCACCTTCCTTTTCGGAGTTTTGAGCAAGCGACTGTATATTTTTAACAGTGAGATTTGTACAGAACCTTCTCTAACAGGATCATGTTTCTGGTGGAAGCTGCAATTTTAATTTGTTGCTATAGGTGGTACTGTAATATTAATACATAATATAAAAGAATCATACATAATATAAAAGAATAATACATAATATTAAAAAAGAAGAGGAAATAATAAAAAGGTGAGAACAATCAATAAAATGAATGGTAGCAAATGCTGATGATTCATACTGTCTAAGTTCCAGCTGAGTTGATTTTAAAGCTGGAAGGGGACATAGTCAGATTCATGTGGTGGCTTTTAATCGGAGTCTGCAGGATACTTACTCTGTTTTCAGACCTCTTCCACCAAACCTCACAGAACCATGGTTCCCTCCCTGCTCCTTTCTCCTCACCTGGTCTGTGACCACCCTCCTGGTCTCCTCACTTTTGTCTGTGACAAAACCCTGAGAACTTTCCAAAAAGATGACCAAGAAAACTTGAGGTAAGACACGAAAGTTGGAAGAAGCTCTTTAAAATGAAGAAGGTTCTTGATACATAGGGAGCCAAAAAAATTTTGAGTGGAGTCTCATCCATAAGACAAAATTTCATCTCTGCAATCTTTTGCAGCCTCACCTTGAACAGGTTTCTCTCTCACAGCTTTTCTAGATGGTGTTGTTTAACTTACAGAGAAGCACTACTTAGTTTTCTTTCATTTAAAATATTTCTGTTTCCAAGATGATGTGGTGGTTAGAGAGTCCAAAGAGGAACTGAAATAGAGTAAGACTCGTGCAAAAATCCCTTCTGAGAGAGTTCTGTAGCTCTCCCACTTCAAGTTATTCTTTCTGATACGTGTTCCTTTGGCCAGAAGTGTGAACGTCTGTATCAAGCTCTCCAGCTTTTCCTTGGTTACTAAATTTGGGAATGCAGTACCATGAATCAGTATTCAAGGCAGCTGGATTTTCTCAAAGCCGCTATTCTGACAGGATAATGCTTACTGATCTTCTATGGCAGCATCCGTAATAACACATTCTGGAGGAGCAGTTCCTGTACAATAAAGGTGATTCTTTAGGCTGTTGAGGTCAGCATGGGTCTCCTGCCTTGTCCTACAACCCCAGTGTTTGGAGTTCTCTCATACTGAATGGGCTCTGAGCTGCAAGGGAGCAAAGGATAAGTTGTGTGAGCCAGCTCAGGACCTCATCCAGCCCAGCCTTGAACATCTCCAAGGGTGGAGTCTTCACACTTCCATCAGCAACCAGAAGCATTAATTACTGAAGTCTTGTTATCAAAAGTTAGTTACCAAAGCTTTTGAAAAATAGGATCACCTTGTCCCAACACTTGTAGTGTAGATGACCAAAATGTAGAGGAGCCACTTTGTGTGTATAAAGGAGGGGGCAGAAGGTGGGAGGGGGAAATTTTTTTGAGGCTTAAGGCCGTGTCTTGTATGTTTGAGCTGTACTGCTGTGAGATGGAGAGCTACATTCCTTGTGATCCCTCCTGGCTGCCACACCACAGAGGTACAGGAGCTCCTGTAGGGAAGACCTGGAGAGACAGTGTCCAGAAGAACAGAGTTCTGATGAGCTTGTGTTCCCATGCCTAGGGAAGACAAGGATCCCAGGATCCACAGCCTCCTGTTCCTTTAGACCAGTAATGTGGGACCTCAGTTACTTGGAGATTCACTACTTAACTGGAACCAGCCTGTGCTCTTCTCTGCTCTTCATTCCTGTTTAGTACAACATAGGTGGTGAAACCCTTACCTGTTTTGCTTACCTCTATCCCAGGGTTTTTTGGACCGATAATATTCCTAATTATACAGTAATTCCCCTGCACGCTACCGTAGCATTAATGATAATAATAACAGAAACCAGTACGTGATTGTGCATTTCAGTGTGGACAAAATGTTGTAGAGAAGGTATTCCACGGTGTAAAATGTTTATAGTAAAATCTGATAGGTCTGTGTTCTTGTGGCATGTGTGGTTTTTCAGATATAGCTATGTTTACTCAGTACTGCCTGTAAAATATATTTTAACCTTCTCCCTCAAAATATACTTCACTGCATCACTATAATATCCTTGTGAAACAAACATTTGGATTTTTTTAACATCCAAACCCATCGTTTCGCAAGGCTTTATACAAACGGGAAACATAGTTAAGATTTATTTATTATGTAAAATGGCAGGGATTATTATGTTCATTACTTTTAAATTGCACAATGCTTTTACATTAGGATCAATTTTAGAGCACAGGATTAGCTACTAAACTCCTGGCAGTTTTGGTGCCTTATAACCCTCTATTATATTCTGAAGTAATTTTCTTTTATTTAATTTAAACTTCTGTCATTCTGCTTTTTCAAACCTTAATGTCTCTGCTTCTAGAAATCCAGTTGGTGTTTCCTATCTCCACTGCTAAAGAGGAGCTGTTATTAAGTGATTCGATGGCTTGTTTAGTCCCTTGACTATTCCAAGGCTCACTTTGCTTAATTTAACTACTGTACTTGCCTGCTCCCTCTCTCCTCCCCCCCGCCCCTTTTTTGTTCTTAATTGTTTTCAGAGTACTCAACTTCCTGTGGGGAATCAGTCAGCATGCCAGACTTCAAAGCACTTGTTACAGTAGACCAATTTGGCAATATGCTAATTTAAACCTATTTTTATATCTTTCTACGTTGTTTCTACGCAAACAAAGACCATTTTGGACATTAGTGAAAGAGGGAGGTCTTTGGAGATTTTTTTTATCGCCTCAGATCCTATTGGGGGGGAAAAGGGAGTGACTCTTAGCTGTTGGAGGTGGAAAATACCTGTAGGGTCTCATTTAATACATCCTTCTCTTAATTACGTATTCCATTTTATTTGCTTTGCCTGATCCAGTCCTGGTCCTTCAACTGAATCCACATACATTGGATGTGGATTGGCTTTAAATCAGAGTAACTGGGGTACAGCTCTTAGCAATATGGCCCTGACACGTGGTGCTGAGGGCACATCAGCTGTGCTAATCATTATGGGTTCACAAAATGGAAATATCTGAAAAATAAAGGAATGCTGAATTAGGCATTTTGGACCTCTGAAATCTCTGATAACAGTGAAACATGTTGAATCCATGAAGTTTTTAAGTGTGCTGGGCAAAAACCATTGCATCAGTAACTACATGCACAGTTACTGACCCTGTACAATTGAAGCTGTCGGGCACCTGACAGGTGAATCTAGGAGATGCATACAAAACCAAACTTTCTCTGCCTCCTCCCCAACAGCGACACAGCAGAACAGGGAATGGACCCTGTGGTCAGTTCACCACACATTGTCTTTGCTGCTCCTTCTTCCTCGGAGGGATGACTCCTCACATCCTGCCCCATCTGCAGCATGGGTCACTCCCATGGGATACAGTCCTTCAGGAACAGACTGGTCCAGTGTGGGTCCTGTACGGGGACACAAGCCCTGCCAGCAAACCTGCTCCAGTGTGGGCTCCTCTCTCCATGAGGTCACCCATCCTGCCAGGACCCTACTCCAGCACAGGCTTCCCACAGGGTCACAGCCTCCTTTGGGCATCCACCTGCTCCAGCACCCACCGTGGGCTGTGGGTGGATCTCTGCAGCCCTGTGGCTCTCCACGGTTTGCACCAAAGGCTGGAAAATCTCTGCTGGAAAATCTCTGCTCCAGCACCTGGAGCATCTCCTGCCTCTCCTTCCTCACTTACCTGGGTATCTGCAGAGCTGTTGCTCTCACCTACTCTCACTCCTCCCTCCAGGTACAGTTGCTGTTGTGCAGGTTTTTCCTCTCTTCTTAAATCTGCTAGCCCAGAGGTGCTGTCACTGCCACTGGTGGGGTCAGCCTTGGCCAGTGGTGGGTCTGCCTTGGAGTCATCGGGCGTTGGCACTGCTGGACATGGGGGCAAGCTTCTGGCAGCTTCTCAAAAGCTTCTCAAAAGCTTCTCAAAGCTTCCCCATGTAGCCCCTCAACTACCAAAGCTTTGCCATAAAAACCCAATACAGGGTGGTTTGGACATAATCCAAATAAGATCTTTTGGGCTTTTCTAAAATTTAGCATCATACATCATCTCAGCAAAGTCAATGAAGTCATAGTTCCAGCTTCATCCATACTGCCTGTGTGCATCTTTGAGTTGTCTACCTGTAAAGACTAGGTCTGGATCCATCACAAAACTGTGATTAGGGCTATTTCTGCTAAGATAATGAGAGCTACCAGGTTTGTGCCTCATGCTGGTTGCTGGGTAGAGGATGCATGATCTGGCATGAAGTATACTGGGATGATTTTTTGAATGTATCTTAATGGGCGAGACAAGTGCAGGTAGAGTCTGGACAGCACAGCATTTTTATGTTATTGGGGGCCAGTGTGTCTTGTAGAACCATGGTCTTGGATTTATCACCTACTTGTAGTTGGACAAGTTTAGCTTTTCAGTGGGATTATTCGATGACAGAGAGAGAAATCCTGATAGAGATTCTGTAAGTCTTCAGTGACATCAGAATCTCATTCAAGGCTGTTATTAGCTTAGTGTTTTGTAATCAATGCCTTTGCAGTTCTTGATTATGGTAATTTCATTAGCGATACTGTTCCAAAATGGCATGGATTGATTTTCGCAAGGAGAGCCTTGTATACAAGGAAAGAACAGGAATTCCTTAATTCCCATATTCATTTTACATCAGCACACTGAGGAGAGCATTTTCAAACTGTGCCCTCCATTTAAGAAGGCACTTCTGTGCTGGAGGGCTTCAGCCATGAATGGAGAGGCTGCTGTGGCAGCAGGGGCTGTGTGCTCATAAAGGGCACAGGCAGGTCATGTTATGAAGAGTTACCAGGAATCTCTTACGTGGAGCATATGATTTTTATTTGAGCATGAACTCAGTGTAGAGTGCTGGCACAAGGACCCTTCCATGAAGGCTGCAAAGAAGATCCTTGCATCACCTTCCTTCTGCAGAGGGAGCACTGTGCAAATCCTGGAAAAGCCAATGTGAAAGCTACATCAGAAGATTGTCCAGCTACCAGCTGAAAAATTACCTTGATCTTGTGGCCCGAGATCATATTAAGTTCTTAGAGACTTCCATAAACTAAATGTAAGGTCTGGCCCTTTGGAGGATCTGATTTGTTGCTATGATTAGTAATGCTGCCTTTTTGGGTGGGTGTGGACTAAAGGTGTTATTTTTGTTCACAATCTCGGTTGAAAAAGGGAAATAAATGATGGTTAGTTACCAAAGAGAATTCTATTTGAGCTTTCCTACTATAAAGAAAAAATTAGACAGACATGTAACCTGTAATTTCTCTTTTTAAGTAAAATTTACCTCCTTAAGTTCTTATAATAAATAGTAAAAGCTGGTGGATTTTAAAGTGAAAATTCAATTTGTAAACTATAGCTTGAAATATTTTAAACTAAAATATCTTTTAAATTTTCCAGGCTATTTTAAAATTATTTTCTTATAGCCAAAACTGCTGTCTGAATTCTGTCTCTCTGTTAAACAGTTTCAGACTCTCTGAAATGGTATTTCTCGTTAGTTATGCCATTTGCATTTGCAATATGTACATTGCACCAGCACAGTGTTTCTTTAAAAAGTGGTTTCTTATCCATTTAGCCACATCTATAAGGTGGAGTGATGCCTGCATATGCAAAAGATCAAACTATAATAACATCTTTGGAAATGGATGATAGCAGACTCTCAAGTAGCTCTCATTAGTGGAATTATATAGTTATAGCTAAGGAAATTATTATCTGAATACTACAGATGGTTCAATGGCTTCTTAGTGCAGGGACAGAGTGAAAAAAAACCATAAGCAAAACATGCTGGGAATGACTAAATGGAAAATGAGAATTTTTTTCTGATTCCTAGTAGAAATGGCTCCAAGTCAAAATGTCAGATTCAGATAGCTGCAGACCTTAAGGCTAATGAGATCTGGATCTGTATTTTGTATCTTGCATCTATAGTTTAAAGTGAATTTGAGATCTAAATTTATACGTGTGATGGAGTTTAATATCATTTGAGTCTCTGGTTCTGGTTTCAAAGGTCTCTTAAACAGTGATGGCGATGGAACATATATCTCACGTTTTGCCCTAGTCTTTAAAATCAAGTGTTATATTCTTTAAGAATACGAATGCACAGAAGTGTCTATATTGTACAAGTGTAGGAAAGTAAAACGACTTCTTTCATAGTGAAAGTTTTGGTCTTGTCCAGTAGATGTTTGTTGTTATTTATTGAATTTTGCTGTATTGATTTCTGTAACTCTGACTATTTATCTTTCTACTGCCACACACATTTCAGTAAAAACTCTTTACGGGGCAAAAGGCCAGAGTGAAGTCTTTGCATGGCTTATCTCTAAAGTAGGAAGGGAGAGACTCAGAAGCTGCACCTACAAAAAACAGTGGGGACTCTTTGATGTCTCTCTTAATGTGCTGGGTTTAGATTACTTTTTGAGTACAAAAGGGGTGAAAGGTTTGAGGATACTTTCAACTAAGTCTTAGGATCATGGTTTGTCCATGGGGTAGTTTTTAATAGAGCGGATACAAAGGGATGGGCTATCAGATGCAGTGTCTTGAGGCTGAAATCCGGTCTCTGTCCACAGAAAACTCTCATGACCCAAAGATCCGTGATATTTTCAATATCATAATTCTCTCAAGGAAAAAAAAAAGGCCACAGCATGGGATATTTTTTCTCAGTTTTTTCAGCCCTCTCAAGTTATTTTCTATAACGGGGAGCACATCATCCCCCGCCTTTTTAATTTTTTGTTAATTATGCAGATGACCCCAAGATGTCTTAATGGAGAACATGAAGTACTGCAATGTCATGGGAGCAGATGCATGAAGCAGGGGATTTAGCAGGCCCCCCTCAGTCCTGTGAAAGTGAAGTATGTTTAGAAGAGTTCCTGTTCTGTGGCAATGAGTTGGCTGTTCTTTGTTCACCGTCTCCTTTATTATCCATAAGTTTTTGCTGAAAAGAAGACATTTTTAATCAGAGGAATTCTAAGGCTAAACCATTAAACCAATAATTTAAAAGGGTTACTTTTTCAGCTGAACCTGATCGTTCTCATTTGGAGCAAATTTATCCAGTAACAAAATGTGAGACAAAGTTTAAATTTCAGAGAGGGAATTTCAAGACAAATGATAATTTTCTGAGTTTTGCACAGGTCAAGAGCATTCAAATTCACAGATATTGTGGGTCTCCTCATTCATGCTATAAGTAATAACATAGTTGGGGATTAAGCCTTATAGGGGGCCCAAATTCTGTCCCTTCATGTTTTTCCACCTGTAGAGGACAATAGGATACGGTGTTAATAGGCCCACACTCTTCTGACATCCTAATTAAATCCCCAAGACTTTCTAATAAGCTGCCCATCCAATTGCATATTTATTTTTGCAATAACACCAGACTCACAAAGTGTATCTTTTGCTGTTAGATATTCCCTAAAGGCAATAAATGAGGTTTTTACACTGTATGACACTGCCCTTGGTTGACTAAGACCTGGTTTAGGGGCACTGCTTTTAGTTCTGACCTAGGGCTTTCGACCCATAGTTCATTGCTTTAAGAAGTTTGTCAAGCTGATTTGTTAAGAAGTTTGTTACTGCAGGTTTCCTGACAAGTGAAGAAGTACAATGAAGTAAGCAAATAAAAAATTTCATGGAGAATGATCCTGTGTGGCCACAATGCTGATAGGAAGCTTAAAGCTTGTATCAAAATTTTCTTTATAGAAAATCTGAAATAATTATTAAAATCAGTCCATCCCAGATATACAGCTGAACAGCTTGGATCAGAACCTAGCTTTGGATATTCCACTGGTTTCTCCACTCTGTTCACATAGGGAATTGATAATTTCTGCTCTTCTTTTTCAGATAGAAATGTCATATTTTCACTCTGAATAAATGGATTAAGGATTTGTCAGGCCAATTTTGCAGCTTTCTTTCAAGAAATTCACAAACTTTTAAAATGTCATATTACTTTTATGCATTAAAATGTCTTAAGGATCTGCCTAGGGAAAGGATGCATGTTATTTATGACTTTCCTATATATTTTGGTTTCAAATATTGAAATCTACTAATAACTGGAAGAAATAGACAGATGTGGTTTCTGAAAAACTTAAGAATTTGTGTGGTGACAATGAACCCCAGATAATTATAGACCAATTTATGAGCTAGTTATACAGGCTGAAAATTCTGCCTTTTAGAACCATTTTGGGCAGACTTGGTTATACAGGAATCTTTCATTACCTCCTCATATCTCGTTTGTCACTGCGCTATTCCCCATGTTAGGAGAAATAGGGGAGAGCAGAGTTTCTCCTTTCAACATTTCCAGAGCTCCTTCTGGAAAAAGCAGGGCAGCACTGGCCCAATTCTCTTCCACAAAGGGATGGATGTACCTCTCCCAGCAGAGGAGCTGGAGAGGACATTGACATCCTGCTGACCCAAAAGTGTGTGAGGGACACAGGATAAATGTCATTACCTACGTTGTCAAAGTCGTTGAACTGCAGGGGTTTTTTTCCTCCTCAATGCAATGCCATCATTTTCTTTACGTTTTCCAGAATTCTCATATAGTGGCCACCGTATTCAATAGACAATTTGAATATGGATTGTTCCATAATTGAAGCTAAGCTAGGACACTAATTAATCCCTCTTCTGCAGTTCTGTAATGAGTTGGCTGGCTTACAAATACCACTGACCTCTAATGGATGGAAGCAGAACTGTTCAGTCATTTGTCATGTCTCATAGGGCACAACTCATGCCCAATCTGCTTTAAGTTGAATAGTAAGGGCTTGTGCTTTTGAGTCAGGAGAATCTAATTTCAAGCCCAGACACTGCCAGGAATTTCTGAGTGGTTGTGGTCTCCAGCTCAAGATTAGGGTGTCATTAGTGAGCCCAAACGAGTGAGCAGCTACTCACAGGAATGAGTTAATGCTTTGCTCGCCGCTGTAAGAAAGTTTGCATCTGTCCACAGTAACAAATGGGAAGCTGTAGGTGGTGAGAAATTTGTTACACTATATAAACAAAACATTTCAGAGCTATTATAAAAGTTGAGATTTTTGGTGAGCAGAGCTCTTTATTACATCTTTGTTCATTGTGGGCTAGCTAGCAGTGATTCATGGAATATTACTGTACATCTGATTTTAGTAGTTGCCCATTACATCATGTTAACATATTTCAGTAAGTGATCAATTCAGATTTTGGTATGCTGCTTTAATTCAGGTTTCATTCCTTGCCTGGCATTTATTTTTGGAGGAATGTTGTCCATCTTTGTCTGAGATCATAGTGCCCTTTCTGCAGTAAACATTTTAGGATAAAATGCTTAATAAGATTTGCATTTAAAAAATGAACTAAAAGAACTGGACCCCCTCCAGCGAGGAACAAGTAATTATATCATTTGTATTGCAAAACAGGAGCAGCTATAAAACATCAGTATACTTTTCAAGATTGATATTCTTGAGAAGCATTACATTACATACAAAATAAGAGGCCAGGCAGAGGGGAGAAGGTTTTTCAGTGGAAGTAACCCACAGACTCAAGGCAGAGGCATGGGGTTTGTTCTGGATTCTGCTCAATCAAGAATTACGAATTTACCACTTCTAGTTTTTGCCTTTTACTTCCATGACACCCTGGTTGGAAAAGCTAGTGACACGGATAGATTTTGTTGTAATCAGAACAATTTTTTGATAGGTTCATTTCAGAAAACCACCCAAGTGTTGCATAACACATTCAGAAGTCTTTTGTCTGCGTAGTTTATTTTAGGCTTCTTCTCTCCACCCCTGCCGAATTATGAGCCACTGAAAGTTTTTTCTGCACAGCTGTGCAGACGGGTACAACTAAGGTGTATTTTGTGATGTTTGTTAATGTGGCAAGAAATATTTCATGTAGCATAGATGCTCCTGGCCTTAAGACCTCTTGTTCCAAGTAAAAGTACAGGAATTGTTCTTCCTGTTTGGATGACTAAACAGGTTTAAATAGTCTTCAGGCAAAGCACTGTCTGTGCTCAACCCCATGTAACGTTTTGTGAATCTCAAGTAGAAATGCTCATCAGTTTTTCAACTGCTTGTGAATAATAGGTAATCTCATGAACCAGAATCATGTGTTTGGCATTTTATTAATGAAAATATTCCCAAATCAGTGTCTGTTAGCTCGTTTAAATATTCAGTGACTTCTACCCTGAATACAGACCATTTTCAAAAGGCTGTTAGGTGAATATTAATAAATTAATATGTTAATTAAATCTGCATCTGTATACAAGATTTATTACTGTTTGCTTTGCATCTTTCTAAAGCTTTTTGAGCTTTTATTTTTGTGTGTAGCAAACTTTACATTAGAGTTGGTCAATCTATTCTCGTATTGGCAGAAGGGGATTTTCATTGATCGTTTTCTCTGTATTTGCCTTTTTTCTCCCTCTCTAAACCCTAGTGCTGTAATACAGAAGATTTATTGTCAATGATTTATTAAAATGTAATTCTAAGGTGACTCCTTATCGTGAAAGTAATCTGCAGGCTATCTTTGTTTAAACTTGCAACCTGCTTTGTCAAAGAAAACAGCCTATGAAATTTTCATTATAATAGACAGGTTTTTATAATGAACTGGGAAAAAGCCATTATGACCAAAAAGCAAATTGTTAGGAAACTTATGCATTGAAACAATATGCTCATTAATTGTAATTTTTTGGGGAGGGTGAACAATTCTGTTTAATGGTTCTATTTTTCAGGCTTATAAATTAATTTGAATTACCCAATATCACTTAATTTTTCCCTAGGAAAGCTTCTGCTTGCCCGAGCAATATTATAACTGCTAATTCAATTACACTGAAATTGTTTAATAGAAAATATAATTGCTTATTCATACAGAATACCCATTAAAGAAGTGCAAAGGCCTATACCCTAGGGTTACTACATATTAGTACTTTGGGAATTCAGAGGGGATTGCTGGGTAGGGAAGGTGCTGACTGATCTTTAATTGTTCATCACCTGCCTCCAAAATAATATGAATGGACCCAAACTAAATGACCACTCATTACAAGTTTCAATTTAGGAGCTTGGCTGAGGTCAGCAGATTGCTTATGCTGATCGCAATGATTTGAAGTTGTGATTACCATAAGCAATTTAAATTTTATTGATCTACCCTTCTGAAAGTTGTAATTGAGCATAGATGTTGGACCCGTAGCTCTCCAAACTAAATTGTACTCTGAAGTCCTTGCTGGATTACTGCAAGAATCAATAAGCAGTCAGTCACATTAACAATGAAATAGCTCCATTAACATACAGCGCTACTGGTGAAACTTTATTTAGGAGGGGTGTTAGTTCACTTCATTGTTTTATCAATGAATTTCAGTTGTTCAGGGAAAAGTATAGCTTGTGTACGCCTAATGAGCTTGCACAATGATAATCTTATATGCTTCAACTATGAGTCTTTTTATGGGAAAGAAAGATTATTTTTTTCTGTGAGAGATTTGCTTTATTATGAACAGAGGAACTATGGAGCTGGAATTACAATTTGTTAACTGTGATGCACTGAAATAACTTGGCGCCAAAGAGTTTTCTACTGTGACATATGTTCACTATTAGTGGGTTTCACACAAAAGGTCATGTCTCAAACAAGAACACAGACACACAGTGAGTTTGTAATTGATATATATTTGGAAATTCCAAGTGGAGTCTAGTGATCAGCCTCCTAAACAGCCTCCAAGTTTTCTGCACCTCTGTGGCATTGCTGAGGAGGTTTGAACAGTGACCAGGGAAAGTCTGGTTGTTTCTACATAATGCAGACAGTAGGAACAACACAGCAAGGGTGAGAGTGAGATGGATATAGACCTGTCTGGATTGCGTGAAAAAATTGTTTCCTGTGACTTAAAAGTGACCCAAGATTTTGAAAAGAGGATACACAAACTGGGCAGTTTGAAGTATGGCATGGCAGGAAAGACAGAAATTTCTTGGACTGAATGTCTCATGTATCCCTTTGTGCTTTATCTCTGCTTTTTCTATATCTACTGTCTTACTTAGTTTGTCTTTACTTTTAACTCTTCCCAAAATCTGCTTTACTGTAGTACCTCGAAGCCCTCACTGCAGTACAAACTGTCTCCCTTCCCTCCAAACCAGGTTTTAAGTGAGCAATGAACCAATATTGGTTGGCTTGTTTGGAAGTGGCATTGTGCTAATTGAGTAAACTCAGTTTTGGGGAGGTGCTGTCTTTCTATTCATCAAAATGACAGTAGAAGATCCATTTTATGTTCATAAATTATTTATATTTATACATCTTTGCTACATGAGGTATTGTTGATTTCAAGCTTTCCCAGACAGTTCTCCTGGCAACCCATTCATGAAGAAAAGACAGCCACTGGCAGTATACTGGACCTAGTTTAGACTCTGGTGAAAACCACCCTTAAATCCTTGGCTTGAATAACCCTTGTAAAACACAAACTATAATTTCAGCACCTCAGTGCTACAGAATTTGCTACAGAATCTCATAATCACTCCACAGTCAAAATGTCTGATACATATCTATACAGACCTGTCACAACTATGTTTGCAATAAGGGCTCATTCCTTAAAATTTAGCAGTAGATCAGCTTTTGTAGTCTAGGACATATCCTTTGGACCAGTAAGACCAGACACACTGAAGGCTGCAGGCATCCCACAGTGGAGAGTCTACACAGCCCCTTTCTAGGAAAATGCTCCTGAATTTTTATATGAGCTGGTTTATAGTGTAGGACACTTCAACCTGTTCTTTGCAGCTATAACAACAGAAACAGATATCTGGTCCGTCCTACGGGTGTAAAAGTACCCCATGGTATTTTTGCTGCCTTCTCAGGAATTTATTTTCTCAGTGTTTTCTGCCACATCTCACTGAGATGATAAACGGTTTTTTCCCTGGATCTTGGTTTCTCAAGGATTCAAGGTAATGCATGTGTGCTGTGATCCAGTGATCCAGCTCTTGGAATTCCTCTCTCACTCAGCAACTCAATTGGCATGGTTTATGTGAGGTTCTTACTCAGGCCCACGTCGACTTTATGAAACTCATGCAGAGGGTGAATCAAAGAACACATAAATCCTTTGTCATTCCTTCAGCTGAGGCAGTGTTGTTATCCTGGGGAAATCATGTGGAACAAAAGTATATGCTACTTACACATAATTTCTATACCAGCTTCTGATGCAGAGCAGACACAGAACAATGTATGATGTGGCATTGATTCATAAAAGCCTTAATCCGAATGGTCACTTTCAAGTACAGCAACATGTTTGCAACTCCGAGATGCCCTAAAAAAAGACATAGCTTATCTTTACATAGGAAACATCAGCAAGAGAGATGTTCCGTGAAAGCTGTCTTGTGGAAATTGCAGTTCTTCAGATAAGAAATTATACTAATTAGAAGAGGACTTAAGTATTTTATAAACTATAAGATCACTTGAAAAATTGATAATCAGATACATACCCAATTTTCAAAAGACATTTTTGAATATGGTGTTCTACTGCTAATATATTTGTTGCAGAAAATCTGAGAAAAACGTGTCTGATCTATATCCTATATAAAATGTCATGCATCAAGAAAATTCCACATGTGCTCTCTGAGTGTTATGTTGAAGGGATGAAGAGTTCTCTGTCATGATAGTCTGATTATGAGATATTACATATTAAATTAGATTGAGGAAAGAAGATTCTCTTTTAATGCTTGCGATTTTGATCTCTATCATCTCTTTTATGTTAAAGAGCTCTGGGTTTTCAGGTCATTTCTGAGAGGATATCTAACCAACAAAATAAAATATCCTTTAATTGAGAGCCCCTTACACTAAAAAACAATTAAATTTTGAGATCCATTTAATTTTTTGCTTATTTTAAGCACCATCACGAACATCTGCCACCTGGCATAGAAATTGGTTCATATGGCAGGTGGGAAGATGAGATTTATTTAAAAGTTCTTTGTCTTTGATACTTTTCCCTGCTGTATTTTCCAGTGGAGTAATTTGAAACTGATGGCATTTAAATAACCATTTATTGCCATAATAGAAGAATACAGTTAAAAATACGTAGAGAAATTGCTGTCATTCCAAGATAAGAACACAGCAGAAGGTATAACAGAGCAAACCATCTTCAGTCTAGTTTGGCCCCCAGCCATAACATTGGCCAACACTTTGATCATTCAGAAAAAAAATAGAATTCCTTCCCCCTCTTTTCTGTGCATTTGTGTAATGCATGAATTGATTAATTTATTAACCTGGACAAAAAAAAGTTCTCTTGTTCCCTCTGTAGGTAGTGCTTAGATCTGTGAGCTGATTGTATTCAGTTTTTACCTCCTCCACAAAATCAAAATGAGCTTTGTGTCCTTCTCTGGAAAGCACAGTGTACACGTGGAACCTCTTTCCCATGAGTTCCAACCCGAGCTGTTCCATATATTCCCTCCCTTACAGCCTTCTTGTGTATTTTTTTGATATGACAGGAATTCCAAATCAATTTAGGAAGATTAAGCCTTTCCCTTGATAATTTGCAGCAGTGTTACAAAATAAGCACACAAGGTGGGGATAGAAATTAAAGGGAAGACAAGTTCTGCTTATCTTTTTTGTGCCCTGGCTTCCTTCATATTATTGCACACTTCTTGCATGGCATTTTATGGACAAAGAAAGAAAGATAATTTCTATTGTCCTTCTCAGGAGACTTTTGACCTCCAAAATGGAATCATCTCATAAGATCATTTGTTCTTGCAAAATTTGAAACATCTTGAGCAAATGACCTCATCTGAACAGTTTAACCTGCAGAATTCTTGCCGACTCTATTAGGTCCATATGAGCTTAATGCAGAACTAAGACCTTATAAATAGAGTGAAGAAAATTTGCAAAAAGCTCTGAGTGCACTCTTAGCAAGTATAAAATTATGAAACATTGCTTTAAATGCAACTCTTGATTCTTGTGCCAGTAATTTCCCACAGCTGAGTCTGACTGCAAAGCAGTATTTTATATTTGATTCATTTTGTTCTCTCTTACATTCAAAGTGGTCCTAAAAGTCCTCCCAAGTACTGAGGGGTGGAGGGAGAGTGAAGAGACCAAAGTATGCATTGTAATCCTGTGAATTTTAGATAGCTTACTTATCCTTCTCCAACTTTTTAATCAGGTGTTTTTTAAAATTCTCTCTGTCTGTACTACCATTCAATAAATATTCCTGTGATTCTATTCATTTTCTGACCAGGAATTTCAAGGAAACAACAAAACATGGATATATAGTAGAAAATAGTTTTGAACAGCAAATTGTAAAGTTGGTGATATGAGACTTTTCAGCAAAGGTCTGGTCTCTGAGTTCTCTGACATCTCATTTTGAGTGCACATAACATACTCATTGTGACTAATACAGAGATCAAAATTTGCCAGAATTACTGGGAAAATAATTTTGAGCAAGAACTAAACCTGAGGAAAAGTAAAATAATGTTTAAATAGAGGGTTCACTTTATGTTCAGCTACCACAGTTTGTCCTGTTCTATTCTTTTTCTCCCAAATCTCTGACAAAACCAAAACTGAATGTAAGTCATTGCCTTATATTATCATTAAAGATTCCTGATTGCTCTTTCTTTTAACTTTACTTTTAACTGCTGAGGGAACTGGGCAGATATACTCATTATGGCATTCAAATCAATTCCCCAGCATCTTCCTCAGAGGTTTCAATAATATCCATTGTCCAAAGACCTAATTCCTGGACCATCAGTGTGTGAACCTAGATTCGTTTTGGCCAGCAGCTGTAAGCTTGCCACTCTTCATCTCTTCTTTGCTTTTCCTTCAGAGTCAGAACTGAAATGTCCCGCAACTAAAAATCATTTTAAATTGAACCTTTGTTAAATTTAGCTATTTTCATCATTTTTTTTTTTGTTCGAGTCATTAGTAAATACCAGAGGCAGACCAGGGAAAAGCCAAGTTTCCTACTCATTTTGGAGAAAAGTGAGGTGCAGGCTTTTGTATGTAGCCTTTTGGACATTCAGGTTTAGTTCTCTCTGCTACTACTTTTATTAAGGAGGCTAATCAGTCAAAGCTACATTTTAAAATGTTCAAATTCAGCTGCTGCAACAGCAGTTAAGCTGTTGGACTGATCTTGGAAATTGAATTTGGAAATAAGCTCTTGTGTGGTACATCCATCTGGCCCGTATTCTCAGATATATTTCAGTTTTTGGTTCCTATTGATCTCTGATAACCTTTAAGCCTTGGTCACTTACTTGTGTTTTGTTGCAAGGTTGTGTTGTAAGTCTGAAGCTAGATGAGGATTATTTGTTTTTATTGGAGTAGACAGAACAAAATTATGGATCTAAATAATCAAAAGCACTGATTGTGAATATGGAGTGTTCAAGACCAGATGCACTGAATTTTGCATGGAAGCTTATTTTTTAATATTAATTTCAGTATAACTCATAGTCCTTTTCTCATTTTATTGACCCAACCACGATCATGTATGTTCTTGAACTATATTTTATGTCTCAGCATTTAAAAAGTTTAAATAATCAGAGGTCAGAGGGTTTTTTTTCTTGTTATTAGAAGTATTTAAAAACATTTATTTTTTTAAATTTAAGACTACTTTTTTTCTTTTACCTGCAGTGATTTAAATTTTACTAGGATAAATATTTCTGAGTGCAGAAATACCAATTTTCTTTACTGTTTTTTTTCAAAGCAGGTAGAAGTTTGTGATCTTGTTGCAGTATTTTCCATTATAATACTCATAGTCTCTGGTTTATACACAGAAATATTAAAATATGTAATTGCTAAAGTAGTGTGTTTTACGTGGCAAAACAATCTTGTGCCTGCATAAAAATAACTGTGAATAACCTTACGTAAAAGCACTTGATAAATTTGTTTGATAAATAATAGCATATGAGATATTAGATCATTGATATATATATATATATCAAAATCTGAACTTGAAAGTCTGAACCTGTTCTAAAAAAACCCCACTTTCAGCTGGAGCAAGTTGTTGTAGGTGTTTTCATCTTTGGGTAACTTCCCTTTGTGGCTTAAGAAACCGCATGGGCTGAGTGTTCTGAAGGTGAAATTGCCTCTGTCAGTGGGGCCCTTGTGCTGTTCCCTCCTATCTTTTACTCACTCTAGGGTACTGTGGGGTAGACCTCGGGGCTGGAAGAAAGATTAGGAGGATGGAAAATAAACGAGCCAAGAGAACTTTGGAGAGAAGCTGATTGGAGAGGATACGACAACGTCTAAAGGAAAGACGAAGAAGATTATGAAGTAGAATGAAAATACAATTTCTCCCATAGTGCAGATCATATCTTAGTTGAGATATTAGTTATGATTTTCCACTGAATTGAAGGGGTATAACTGGTGTACACACTGTGACAGATTTTGCATGGAATTGTGATAATTTCTGCCCTTTGACGATATGGAACATAATTTTGGGGCCCATGAAATAGGCCTAATAACCTATTTGCTGTCCTTTTGTGTAACGGCAATCCTTTGAAGAGTAGACTTCGTGACTCTTGTCCTAACTGCTTTTTAAAATCTTTTTCTGAAGTTCTTCAACCAGAACTTCTTCTTCAAACCTTTGAAAGAGCTGGAATTGACCAGAAAAGGATAAATGCTTTAGTCCAGTTCACTTTGAAACACTGCATTGGCAATGGTTGCCAGAATATTATAGTGATTATTACAACCACAAAACTCCCGTTTTATGGGTTCTGTTAATTCTCCTGAGCACACGGCTGCCCTTTTGCCAATCTACTTCGACTTTTACCAATCTACTACTTTCACCATTTACATTTCACAGTCCTAAAATATTTTGTACCCATTTCTCTTCCATTTCTCTTTTTCTTATATAAGGAAAATACTTGTTCACAACATTATTTCAGACAGTGAGATACACAGTTTGTGTTGAAGCAACTTCTAGTAAGTCAGAAATCTGAAATATAAATGGATGCTTTACATAATTAGACAGCTGTAAATGACTGGTATTTCCTTATTTAATATTGCAACAACCTGACAGCCCAGAGAACAAGAAAATAAGACCCTGGAAAGCTCAGGTTTTAAATAATAAGTAAACATGAGAATTTACTCAGTGGGAAGTTTCTAAATAAAAATTAAAATTTTCTCTTAGGAACTCAGGAGAAGGAAACAGGATCTTCCACTAGGTATTAAAGGTATTGTTTTCTTTTTGTTAAGGAATTTGCTGAGAAATTAATCTTATTGCTTTTTTTCAACCTACCCTCTGAAATATTCACTTGTATGAAGAGGTACCTCTCCTCAGTTGCCTTCTGTGATGCTTAAGTAGCTTTGTGTTTCCTGTGTTTCGTAACACAGAACAAATTTAGCTCTTCTCCCTTCCAGCTGCACCCTTGAGGACCACACCACCCAAGGAAGGCCTGCTAAAGCACTTTCTTAAGAAAACAGATGGCGTCAATTGTTCCTGTAAGACAAAAGATTAAAAGAAAATGTCTGTCTGACTTAGATTACATTCCAGAGATCTGACCCAGCTGAGCACGGGCAGTCTCTGCAACGGGGTTGTCAGAATGACTGTGATCCAAAATCACATTGTGCTTCAGTAACAGGATTCTCGAAGAGATACCTTTTGAAAACGGAGCGTTGCGTTGGACCAGATGG
Organism: Dicrurus megarhynchus; assembly: GCA_013399195.1. Classification (NCBI taxonomy): domain Eukaryota; kingdom Metazoa; phylum Chordata; class Aves; order Passeriformes; family Dicruridae; genus Dicrurus; species Dicrurus megarhynchus. Next base: position 187,180 of record VXAD01008394.1, read on the forward strand.
TTGGCCTGAATTTCCATTGTTCCTCTTGGCTCTCTAGTGATATGCAGATTTCTGTATTGCTTTATATTTTCTCACAGCATTGCCTAGTATTTACATTCAGTTAACTCCGATGGAGAAAATTAAAAAGCCAAGCATAAAGAAGCTACAGAACGCTTGTTTGTCTCTGCAGTGTATGTGTACACATTAAGAGTGATATTAAAGGTGTACTAAATAGGTTTTAATCTTGTTTACTTTTTCTTTTTCTTTTTCTTTTTTTTTTTCCTAACATTTTACATGAAAGCTGGCATGATTGGGATAAGAGTGAAATGAACATAAGTATGATAAATGATAAAGTGCTCCTGGGAGTAAATATACCACTCAGAAAGAGCATTGCTAATCAAGCAGTGCAGCCAGCTAATGCTGTCTAAGAGCAAGCACCTCAAAAAGAATCTAAATTTGAAACATTGAAGACTGGCATTTAGCTTGAGTAGCTTCTGCTTTAAGATGAAACTGCTGCACCAGAGGAATCACAGCAGCAAAATGAAACCTTGGAAGGGGCAGTGGACTGAAGTATTAAATGACCAACAAGATTAAAGGGAAAAAAGAGAACTAAAAGTGGAATTTGCTACTTGGTATGTACTGACTGAGAGTTTGGGAAGTAAATGGAATTAGGGACAGGCAAGGATAAACTCTGTCCAGCTTGGATTCCTAATAGATGTGTGATCCTGGCTGTCCCCCGAGCTGACTGAGAAGCAGCTCTGTCACAGCTGTATCCTTGGAGGGCATTTGTGACTGCCTTGCTGCAGTTTGGTAGCCCAGGTGCCTAAAGGACTTTGCTGTGGCACACGAACGCAGGCGGCTTGCATTGATTTTAGAGAGAGCAGCATATGTTCTGCTTATGAATTTCATCTGCCACCCACTCTTCAGGAGTGTAACACTGCCCACAGTTCTTGCCTGAATGACTTGGAAAATATATTTTTATTTCCAACCGTTACTCAAAGTTAGAACTATCTAAGCTATGATGGGTCAGGGAAATCATGCAGAAGGGCTCCTCTGTTTTTTAAAGGAGCAAGAAAATTACTCCTTTTGCATGAGTAAACTGTACATAACTCTATTAAATGTTTTGAGTAACCATTAGGGAAGGATTTGACAGTATTTATCTAAAAAACTTTGCAGTTGTTGTATATGTTTGTCAGTGTTTACAAAATTGCCCGTAAGAAGTCGCAAATGTGACTATGAACCCATCTGACTGTTTCAGAAAATTTTTGAGTTTTACCTGGTATTTATTCAACCTCACAGAAATGTTGTGAATCAGCTGTTTTATAACTCCAGGAATGATAGGAGCTCCTCGTGGTGTCTTGTCTGATCCTACTGTGTGGCATGGAAGGAAACAGGATAGCAAGCAGTAATCGAGATGTGGTGGCACTGGGTCTAAATTATGAAGTTTTCCATTTTAATCTGTATTTCTTGGTCAGGGAAGTGCTCATTTATTATTGTATTTTGCAGCCTCCCCTAAGGAAATCCCAGGGGTCACCTGTAGTGTTAAACCCCCTTCTTTCCCTCTCCTTGGGCTTGCCTTGCTTGAGAGCTTGTCCTGAGGTAGAGCTTCCCTTAGCTGCATGAATGAGGCATCTCTAAAGTCTCTTTTTACCTTTCTGAAAGCAAAACAAACTAGTCAGAAACTTTTGTAGGAGTCATAGACCAGTTTGTATGGAGTTTTTGCTTTGAAGAATTGTTAAGTTCAGTTCTCTTAGAATCAGGTTCAAAGAGGGGAATTGTACTAGAAACTAGATGATTTTGTATTAGTGTTACTGGTTATATTGTGGACACTTAAAAGTAGAGAAAAACTAGAGACACTGCAATAATATATACTTTTTTTATATATCAAAATGAACAATGGAAGTGGCTTTTTTTTTTAAATGTCAAGATTTGTTTTTGCAGTTTTCTTAAAGAAGGTAAGACTAAACTGCTGTAGTAGATGAGCTGCAGATCTGGGCACACTTACCCAAAATACTTTTCCTTCCGGTTTTATTATTAAAACCTCCTAAAATGTTTTCTATTAATATAAAGATATCTTAAGCTGGAGCACTGACATTTTCCAACGTTGCCCCTGTACTTAAGTACAGTTGAGAAAGTTGCTGCATGTTCAATTACTTCACATAGCATAGGCTGTTAGTAAGAGCGACCAAGATCTGGCAGCTTGTAACTCTGTATTAGCTGAGTTTGTGTTATAGCCAATTGCTGCCTGACCTCTCCACACTGCAGAGGAAATGCAGTGCCATCTGTATATCTCTTAGTCACATTAAATTATGTCATTTATATTCCTTTGGAATGCAGGGTTTACTTTCTGCTTTGCGGCAAAATTAGCAGAAGTAATGAGATATAAGCAGAAGCGCAAAGGTGAAAATTTGCGGGGCCTGTTTCTCTCCAGCTCGCTTTGATAAGGCCAGGTGTTGAAATTAGGGAGGGAGGAAGGTTGTTTAAATCTTTGGAGGTGTTAATGTGTGTAAATGTTTATAGGTCTTAAACACCCAGCGGTCTCAGGCAAGATTTCCACGTGTTTGGTGGTGCAGGATCAAGTCCTTACTCTTGCTACATTATGCCCTTAGAAATATGAACAGGAGGAGGGGTGAAAAGCACATGGCAACTCAAAAACTGATATAAAATTTATAAAATATATGAGGTATTGAACAAGAAATTTTGTACTTTAAAAACCAGCTTCAAGTTAACACTACCTGATAAACAAAGACTCTTGAAGTGTCTCCATGACTAGGTCAAGCTTACACTCCCTGACTGCAGTCCTGAAGATTTTTGGCTAAAAGAAGATTAAAGGAACCAGGATCTCTCCCTAGAAGGCCTGTTCCAGCTCCCATGAAAGTAGATAGAAAAACTCTGACAGATTTGAGTGGAACCGGGTCCTACGTGTAATTTTTGTGTCTTTAATTTCCACAGCTAAATTTCTCTCAAAATATACACCTATGGATCCACTGCCAACTGTTCAAATAAAGTATCACTCTGCCCAGAATATGAGTTACATTCCACATGGGATAGCTTCCAGAAGAAACCACTCTTTTACTGTAGTTTTGTGTAAAATGGAAAGGCAATAAGACTGTCAATTATTTGGTGGAGCTCATGCAGGCTGAAACAGGATCCAGCTGCTCTTTGGACATTTATTGCTTCAGTCCTTTCCTGTTAAATGTCCACTGTCATTTTGGTTTTATGTGAAACCCTTGGTTCAAAAATATGATCACAGGAAAGAAGGACTCTTAAAACAAAAAAAAAAAGGTTTTCTATGTCCTAGCTGATAATAAAGCTTGACTATGGCTGGCTTGATAGGCTTAAAGAAATTTTAAATGTTAATTTATGTCCAAAATATGTCCAAAATATTTATAAGTGGTGAAAATTTATATGAATCTTTGACATAACTCATCCTGTATTTTGTTTCATAAACATTCAGAAACTGTTCACGAGGAAAGAGGATGTGCACTGTCTGAGGAGATTTCTACTCTTTCCATAAAAGGATCTGCTACATGCATGTTATGCAGAGCTGTTGTATATCACTTTAGTCTTAAAAAGATGTGTGTACATAGAAAGGCCAAGGATAAAATCCTTGAATCCTGGAATTCAATAGCAAAGCTCTTATTGATTTAATTGGAGCAAAGATTTCACCTCGAATCCTCAAATGTTGAAAGCTAGCATAACTTTATTGAAGATGATGAACAAAGCTGAAGGATGCTCTGGTTGGATTATAGCTGAGGATCTGGTCCTCAGAACGCATGTTTTTCTTAGGGTAAGGAAGAAGTCAAGAGGAAATATCTCAGAAGACAAGTAAAGGATCCAAATTTAGTTTGCAAGTTTGAGCCTGGGCTAAAGAACAGAGCAAAGCCTGTGCTGTAGCCCTCTGCTAGACATTTGTACAGGAGTGATTGTCATTTTAAGTGAATAAAATAAGGTAAACGTGTGTTCGCATCAGATTTATATCCTCATTTGCAATACATTAACAAATAAAGGGAAAATGTATTTATACACATTATTTAAGCTGGTCCGAAATCCTGATGTATGAACCCACAAATTTATGAATTATACTTGTAAATCAATGTAAATTGCTTGGCCAGAGTGTTCATGCCTTGCGATCATAGAAATTAAATACAGAAAGGCCTGATTCATTTACCTAGTTCATCTCCCTGCCAGTGAAGAATTATTCCTTTTCATTGTAATCTTTTCTAGTCTGAGGTCCAGCATAATTCTGAAAGACTGAGCAACTAGGATTTTTTTATTTCCCTATCAGATACAGATTTTATTTTTGTTATGTCATGATAATTTCAGCTGAGAAAGGTGACAAAGGTCTCCAAAGTACCTATACCATTCAAAACCAGGAAAGAGCAGTACAATTAGCACATAAAAATACAAAGTTAGTGTGAGCTACATAACTAGCATACTTCTCTTAGTCCATGGCTACAGCCCCTCAGTGATGGAAACCTTTTAACCACTGCTTTCAAAAATTGGATTATTTCCATTTCAGAACTTGAGAAGCAAATAGTTCAATAAACAGGTGATAAAGTGAAGCAAAACCTGTAGTTACGAAGTGGAAACATTATTGTCTTGACTGAGGCCCTTAACACTAGGGGCATATTTAGTTAAGTTTTACCTCTCTCCCATTTGCACAGATTCCATTTCCCAAGTCTGGATTTAACTCTGGAGGTTTTATAGAGGGATCTGACACCCATCTGTATCTGGTTGTTGAATCTTGGCAGCAGAGTCCATTAACCCCGTAGCATCATGTACTTCTGGAGTCTGCTTGAGAGCTGTGTGCAGCAGAGATTACAGATAACTGAGCAAACTGTGGGGCAAACAAGTTCTGCAGTTGTTTCTGGCACTGCCTGAGAAGAGGCTTTGTCCTCATCTGTTTCTGCACCATGGGAAGTTTTGCTTGTTACGATGAGTTATGATCATGATATCATGGGCTTATCACGAACTTACCCAGAACACAAGAAGTAAATGAAACAAAAACTGGGAAACTGTGGAGCTGCTTTTCCAGTGATCAAACTCTTCCTGATGAGAAGGTTTCTACCCATGTGGTAGCTGTCCATCAATTTATAAAATGGTCCTGTTTAGATCCCTGCACTGAACAAGAATGTGATTTAGATGCAAGACTGGATCAGGAGATCCAGGCCCTCATCCTGGTTCTGGTGCAGCTTGGTTGGATGTGATTAGTGTTTCCAGAAGTATCCACTGGAGTTCAGAGTGCCCGGTCAGGGGAATTGTTGGCCAGATTTTTCAGAAACTGTGGATGTTCATTCTTCCCATTAATTTGCTGGAATTTTTTTTAATGTAATGCTCTTCTGAAGTTCTGGCTCTTTTGATATGGTTTAGAAGTGGGGTTCCCGAATAATAGATGTGATTCTAAAAATGATGTCCTTAATCATTACACCTTGCATCCTCGTTATCTCCAAATGGATAGAATACTTCCCTTAAAGGAATATGATGAAGCTGACATAATTCAAGATGGTAATTGTGTTGATGTCTTTAGATGGAGAGAGAAAAATACCAAATCTTTATTCTTTTTTTTTTTTTCTTCTGTATATGTTAATATTCTGTGTGCTTTTGAACGGATTTTGGCTCTCTGGCTTGGGACTATTCCTCTTCTGAGAAGTAATTTAGTACAAAAAAATGAGCTTAGTAATGCACACAGTTCTTTGATGGAAGGCTACTCTAATCACCAATGCATCACCACTCATTACAATGCTTCATATCTGATTCACTTTTCATTTCAAGTGGCACAAATCAGGAATAATGGCATTGAAGTCTGTGGTGTAACTAAAGTCTGTGGCGGCAAACTGGTGTAAGTGAGGATATTCAGGCTTTCCTTCTGTTCAGCCCTCCTTCCTCTGGCATGTAAATTGACTACCTTTTTGCAATAGAAGCCATTTAGGAGTAAATTTCCAGTGTGCTGTATGATCATTTGGTATGTAACTCATGTGTGCCATTTTGAAAATGCCAGTGCCCCTTTGAAAGGATATGAAGGAAAAATGGTTACTTCTGTAATGTTACTTAAAAGGCTTCTGTTTATCAAAACCTCATTGTGTCACGAAGGTAGTGTTCATGCTTACTGCAGAAAAAAGTACACTTGTCTTTGTGACTGATCTATGGAACAACTCTTGAATAATGGAAACTTATTTTGTACATGTAAGAAGGATATATAATCCTCCCCCAGCCCCTTGGAAAAACTAGAAAATTTGGCTTTGCTATTTCTGACTTTAATCTTAATCTTCAGAGCACTAAAACTCTCCAGTGGGGCTAGTGGTTGAACTGAGCTACTGAATATTGCCTGCAGAAATATATTGCAAGATTGAATAATACAGTATTTTCTCCATACTGTTTTAACCCATTGTCTACCATTAAGACAGAAATTTGGAGTTGGGGAATGGGAGTTGTCACTTCCAGCACATAGCATTTTCATTTTGGGTGCAACAAAATAATATGTGGTCATAGTTTTCCACTCCCTGTTGTATTTTTCCTTCTTTGGAAACAAAATGTAATTCCTGATGCAGAAGTGGCTGCAGTTTGGGTAGCAATTTGGCTACAGCGTTTCACGTTTTCAAATACAAAAATAATTGCTGTGGTTGTCAACAGAATTAATTTCCTTACATGGAATTACTCCTCAGGTGAGGTCTCAGGCAATTTTCTGACCAAGTGGGAGTCTTAATAAAGTTCTGACTGATCCTGCAAGGCTGGAGTTTACTGTTCTTGATAATGATTCTTCACTGGTGTCTCTGATATCCTGGACTACCAGAATGGAAAATAATTTAGAATAGACCATAATTTTATATTTGTAGCATTGAAAAGTCAGAGGCCTCCAGGCCTGTTAGCCTCTCAAATAATATTTAGTCAGTGGTTTTCAAATATTGATAATTTGTGTATCCCTAGGAATTATCTGATGGAGCTGTACATTCTTGTACAAGGACTGACAACCTGCCAGGATTAGGTATTTTTTGTTAGTACATGGATTCCCAGGGTCTCAATCACATGTTGAAAATTACTAATTGGTATTTTTGTTATCAGTCGCCATATCAACAATTATCTTTTTGGGTTTACAAATTACCTTCTGCTGTGGGGTGCAGGTCCATTGAAGCAGAGCAGATGCCATCAGTGAGATTTCTGCATGGTGTACACAGACTTTTCCAGTTCTAGCTGCTGTGGGCTTGATTTAGCTGTTCCTTGGCTTTCAGTGAGCTCCTGAAACAAGTACCACTGCTTTCAAGAGGAACAGCCATGTGCAGATGCAGTCAAAAGATTTAGGCAGGAGAAGGCACATAATTCCTCTTTCCCCTGGCATTCTACCAGGGTTTTACATTATTAGCTGACTCCTGTTCAGGTTTTGATCACAGCAGGAGAAGGTGTTTATGCTGCCAGTTTAAGTATTGCACTCTAAATCCGTTCCCCTCACTTACATCATGGCTTGCTCCTGAGATCCCTTCTGGATCAACTAGATCTCTCTCCAGAAAAAAAATAATCTCAGCATGGACTGGCAGTCACATCCGTTCAGGGACTGAGCCAACACACAGTATGGGTGTAATGCCACCAAGTCTGACTCCTTTTGCCCAGTCTAAGCTTCCAGTAGGGCTGCAACACCCCTGAAACTACCATGCACCCTTAAATCACAAGGACTCTTTACCTTAGGGGAGAAACTGAGGGCTGTGCTGTCCAAGAACAACAATATTGGGTTGCACAAAAACCCTCTCATTGTCACGGACATTTGGATTGCAAAAGAGCTCACTCATTGTCACAGCTATTTCCAGTGGATATATAATTCCTTAAGAGTCCCAGACCAGAAGGACTCCACGTGGATCCAGAAGAATTGGGCTCCTGTGGCAGAATGTAAACAGGGGAAGAGAGTATTTGCAGGGGAAGAAATTTTCCTGCACACGTGTAGAGGCTCCAGCTTTAGTGCTGAGGCTCCAAAGTGTTTTGCTCTGCCCTTGCTCACTTTGGTCCTGCTGATAAATCCTTGTCAAGCACCAGTGGGGCTGAGTAGAAGGTAAAGGGGAAAGCATGACACAGACCCCAATAATCTGCCTGTCCTCCAAGGTATGGATCGTGTTCAGTCACCCCAAGAGGATCTGGTGTATTCACAGTGGCTGGGAAATGAATAAGTGTTTTGTGGTAGAAAGATACATATTACAGTGACCTAGGGGTATCTGTACAAAGCACTGACTGATGTGTTTTAATTTCTTTCTTGATTTGTTGAAATAAAAATATGAAGTCATACCTTGTGGTGGACTAAATTAAAAAAAAACAGGAGAGATAAAGTTTGTTCCCTGTGCAAGTAAAATGGTGTGAAGAATTGTCTGCAAATCAAATTTTAACACAGAAAACCCACGTTCTGAAGTTTAGGAAAATCACTGATTTCTGTTTGTAAGATTGACCTGAAATGCAGCAGCTGTTTGTGTCTCATTCTGATATTTTGTTGAAGCTTTAACTTTTATGGCCAGGAGCAAAAAAAGACTCCTTGTGTCAGAAAATAAATTTGATATTCTTTCTTCTTTGTTACTCTTCTACTTTAGATATTTAGTACTGCAGCTGAATGTAGTAAATTTCAGAAACTAGCGATTCTTTCATTTCACTTTTTGAGTAGATATGTTCAAGTAGTGGAAGAAAGTCAGAATTATACAGAGAACTCTGTTTTGCTATTCATTAACTTTTTCAAATAGATGCCTTTCCACTCTGCTGTGTCTCAGGTCACGTTAAAAATGGCTTTAATATTTTTAGCAAATGTAGGTAACATCAGGTAACATCAAATTTTCCCTGATAAAAGAAGTTAATATGTGATTAATTCTACTGTATAGAAGATCAAGTTTCTTAAAAAATAACTTAATGAACCCTTTTTTCCCTGCAATGAATCTGTTTGTTTTCTTAACCCTGTCCTCCAACCATAGTTTTAACAAGTTTGTGGCTAAATCTGGTATGGGTGGGAAATAACCACTCAGTAACCTTCACTGGTGTTCAATTGTTAATATAGCTTGGAAAATAAAAAAGGCATGAATGGTTATAGTGATAATTTTCAACATTTGCAGTGGAGAAGGAGCATACATGGCCTATAATATTTCACACCCCAGTGCCACTTTTGTGCTGTGTAGCAATTTTTGGAGGCACCGGTCAAACTTGGTTGCAGCTGCTTGGAATTTCCCACCAAATTTTTTTCCTAATTAAAACCAAAATTCTCAAAAATACTGAAACCACAGAAAAGTAGTTTCCCACGTAGAATACTCCTATTTTTCTGCACGTATGAGAATGGATTTATATTTTTACTGGGCTTCTGTTTTCAATCATTCACTAAAAGATTTCAGTGGGCCACTGAAATACTCCGATTCGAGATGGTGCCACTGAACCTCAAAGGAACTGTACTTTACATATCTTGAGGTCTTATTCTCCTAAACAAGCACACTGCAGTTCAAATTCTCTGCAGCCAGACTGGTTTTACTGTTGTCTTGCTGGTTGCCCAGAAGCTGGCAGGATTTCCCAGTTTGGAGGGAGTAGTTTTGGTCCTTGATGTGTAGGTGTGCACAGCAGCTGATTTGCACCTTGCACAGTAACCCTGGCATGGCCTGGTCCCATCACACCTGCTTTGCCCGCACAGCAGATCTGTGGCTATGTGTGAATCATTGCCACAAGAATCCAAGTCTATATTTTGATGGAAACTTTTCAAATGAAATGGGGAAAGGGGATTTGTTTTCAGAATAACGTTAAAGAAGAAAACAAAGAAACAACTGCATTTCTACCCCAGGCTGGTGCACAGGTTTTCAAATAGATCCTGTCTTATGATACTCCTGAGAATAAGAATAACATTTTGTATGAGTACTTTGATATTTGTGCAGCACAAACCAGTTCAAGTCATAGTATAAAAGTCACAGTACTTGAGAGTGGTATTGCAGCTGCTTTGGTGAGGAGAAACCTTTGGACAATAAAGTCCTTGAGCTAGAACTAGGTTTGAAGTGCAGATTTCACATCCAGATTTCACTCTTGACAACGTATGCAGGACTTCTGGCTGATTAATTAATCAGAAATAAGAGCTAGCTGCAATACCTGGGTATACCTTTCTGTTTGTACTTCAGAGCACATTAATGCAGCAACAGCAGTGACCACATTTCTCAGTGCAGACAAGTCCTTAAGTTATACATTTTTTTAATGGGATACTTTCATTAGTGCCTTAGCTGATATTACTCATAAACCAACCCTTGCACTACCAGGTTTAATCATTGTCTCCAGGCAGAGGCTTATTAGTGCAAAGTCGTTCCATACTTTTTTATTCCATGTTTTCCCTTAGAGAAAGTGAGCAATGTCTCCAGAAAAATCACCTACCTCCTGCCTGGCATATCAACATCCACAGACTTGCTGCCAGCATAGATGTAATGCCTCTTGGTCAAACCTCATGTTGCACCAAAACAGAGAGTTTACATTAAAAGACAGATAAAAAAGATCAAGTCCTGGAACTTGTATGTGGGATTTTGTAAGCTGTTTAAAGAAATAATGATAAAACTTCTATTAAAAAAAGTGAACTGTTTCTTGAAAATATTGAATCTCTCATTGTGAATTAAATGCTTTTGAAATGCTGGATTGATGACTCTGGAGATCAAAGTCTTACACCTGGCTGAGCTACTTAGATGTCCCCATGGCCTTGGAGCACCCCACAGTCCAACCCTCAGGGGTGGGGAAGTGCTCTGATTCCTCTGCTACCATGAAGGAATTGAGGTGCAAAAAGGCAAAGGGACACATTTAAGCTCACATTAGAAGTCTGTGCTGAAGCAGGGATTTCAGACCAGGCATCTGATCTCCTTAGGTAGCAATCCAAATGGGAGCTGTCACCCCTCTCCCACAGCAAAGGCAATGACAGAAAGTCTCTGATCAAAAAGGATGGGAGATTTCCCAGCTCGATGAAGTCCCTGGCCTTTCAGGAGGGAAACAATGAGAAAACTGAGTCAAGACAAAGAGAGTAGTGTGAGGTGGCTGACATCACTGTGCAGCAACTGGGCTGTGATCTAACAAGCTCATTTGTTATAGAACAGTGAATAATGACACCTACCATGGTAATTTTTATAATCCTTTCCCATGTGATCATTCCTTGTTTTGGAGTGCATTTCTAATTGAACTCAAAATAGCTTGAAAATTAGGGAAAAATTAGGGAAAAATTTCTGCTGCAAGACTGTTCTCAACACTTATGATGGAACATTTTAGATCAAAATAAGCCAATTATATAGTAACATGCTGGTCCCCCTGGAATTCACATTTTTCCTTTCCTCCTGCCTCCCTCTCCAGGCTCCTCAGCAGCACATAGACAGGGTTTCTGGGTTTCTTCACTCCTTGGTGACTTACTGGTCAAGGAACCAAGAAGCCAGACCTCTGCGTTCATTCTTTTCCATTTTTTAACTCCTGCAGAATCATGCAGGGTATATTAGGAGGACTCAAGATTCAGAATGTGTCTGACAAATCAAAGAATTCTGCATGATAGAAATTGTAGTTCTTTGATCTAAAGTACTCATATTGCTTTCTTCATTTACATCAGTAGGAAATTCAGGCCATTTTTTTTCCTGTCTTGTGCACACTCCTTAACCCCAGACAATAATAAATAATATTTTAAAAATTAAGCATAATTAATCTATCATATTTATAGCCATGCAAATTAGAGAGGTCTGAACTAATAATGTGAATCACATATTTTAAAATAAATAAATAAAATTGGTATAGGCAGAAAAGCAGCCAAGCATATGGTTTCACCATATGCTGAAGCATACTTACTGTCCCTTATATCCTGTATTCCCTGTGAAAGCTATGTATACATAATCACTGACAAAAAAACCCCAAAAAACCAACCCTGCACAAAAGAACTTTAAAGCTACAAGATCAAGTGCTCTGTATTTGGGCTCTGTGAAAATCCATGCAGTCATAATTTCTCTAATAGAAGTCATAATTTCTCTAATAGGGGGATGTTGCAAAGATGTGTTTTTTCTGGGCTTCATCAAGAGAGTTTTTGCATGTAAGCTCTTTCTCGTTCAGTGGAGGTGATGTATTGTAGTCACTGAATGAGCATGAATATTCACATGAAGGCATTGATCCATATCCTAAAGATGTGTCTTATACACCATCTTGTCCTTTATTCAGTGGGGAGGTAGTTCTGGGTTGCTTAATGTCTGTATCTGATATCCTTTAGAGATATTGGGGACAATATTTCCAGGAAATACATCAGTTACTAGCATGGCTTTATGGTCTGGGTTCAACTTTTTCTGCTTGATTGATAGATAGAAAAGCAGTGTTTACATACCAGTGAAACTGGTTGAAAAAATTAAAAACATTTTTTAATTGAAAATTAAATTTTTCTTGAGAATGTTAAACACATTTCTCTTTATTACAAGAAAAAAAAAATTCCTTCAACTGAATTTTCCACTGAGAAACGTTGAGGCAAGCTTTTCATTCCAGCTAATGTAAAGGAGTCCTCTTTTGGCCTTTGTACAGCCCCCATGCTGCTTTTGGGGTGCTGATCTCTTCAGCTAGCAGTGCTCCTCATGCTGCAACACATTAATGTCCAGAATTAAGTAATCTGGGATGCCCTTTGTTCTGTGGAAAGTGCAGACATTTTGACACTTTGAACCACTCTGAAACAAAAGTAATTTCAGGTGCAGCAAAGCACTGTAGAGGAGGGTAAATCCATTTTTAAGCAGCTGGGCGGCCACAGAAATCTTTTCCTTCTGAAGGGTTTTGTGTGGGTGTGACTCCTCTGGAGCCACTGCCAGCTGATGCCCAGGAGCAGTCGGGTACTGGCGAGAGCTGTGAGCTTCCACCTCTGCTGGGAAGGGGCCAGAGCCTGGGAAGGGACCAGAGCACAGGAGGGACATCGACTGTCCTCCCTCTGGGATCCAGTGCTGGTTGTGACTGCAGCCCAGAGATGTTTTCTTTCCCTAACCTTTCCATCAGGGAAGAGATTCTCTACTTTTCCTACGTTTACCTGGCTGTTTCACTGCTGTAATTCACTGAGGCAGGACTCAGAGAGTCTGTGTGGGTCACTTATAAAGTAGATGCAGCTCATCATTGAAAAAAATGAAAGTAAAAAGGAGTGGGAAGGAGCAGAAATTTGTTGCATCTTGAAATAAACAGAATGGAATCGGAATTTGAACAGATGAATTATGTTTTTATGTTCATATCTTCTGTGTATCCATAACAATCCCAGGAGGCTTCACATCAACATTTTGAAATCTTTTTGATAAATGCATTCACGTCCTTACCAAAATTGACTTGTGTTTGGATTTCTCATCTTATACTCCAATTAGCATTTGAACCCAACACTTTAAGCACATGATACACTGATTTCATGAGTGCATATAGTTAATTTAAATGTTTCAGATCATTACTACTGAAGCTACCGAGTGCTATTTTATTTCTGACGATTTTCAAGAGTTGATTTTATGATTATTTGGCTTACCGTGAACATGCATTTTTTCTATAATCTACTTTCGAACTCCCATTTATGTCTTTTTAGAAATACAGAAAACAATTAAGATTATGTCAGTGCTGAAGCTACTGAAGTCTTAGGTTGAAACCTAAAGTGGAACCTATCTTTCAAAGAGGAACAGGTCAAAGGAGTTAATGGCTAATGTGTGACTTAGAGCTAATTTTGAGGAAAGAATATGGAGTGATGCTGCTATTATTCCCTGATTATTTTTTTCTCATTCTCCTTTCTTTTTTTTTTCTGGTCTTGGCTTATACAGAACATAAAAACTCTTTATTAGGAAGACAAATGAAAAGGAAAATAAGCTAAGAGGTGACAACTCCAATCTGAGAACTGTACCTGATATGAACGTACAGCAGTGACATAAAAAAATGATGATCCACATGCAGTCATACCCCATGTTCTGAGTATAAAGTTGTAGGATTTTTCCTAATTTCTACCTTCAATGATAAATAAATTGGCTGTTACCATTTCTGCTTCCACCAACATCAAGAACATAGTGAACTTAAAAGACAGAGACTATTGAAGGCAGATGAGATCAGATCTCTGTGAGACACAGAGAATCTAGAAGTTTGTCATGTCTCATTGAACAAAAGTTGGCCACAGTGAGGGACATCATCATTTTTAGGCCCTGGTGGAGCTCTCTTTGTGCTGGCTCAGCTGCTGGAAAGGAGCCACAGGGTTAGATTGATCACCCTGTGTGGAATACACCTCACAAGAAGGATGTAGCATATGTTTGGCATGATGACCCCACACTATTCCCTTGATTGGGGCAGAGGCAGAGGGCAGAGCACTCCACTGTTCTGGCTGATCACAAACCATTCAAAGCCGTGGTAAATTAGAGGAGCCCTTCCGAGGTGTGGTAATTTATACTGGAGTGGGGATAGACACAGACCTAACAACCAGGAGATGTAAAATATTCCCTGCTCCCACTTCTTTAGTCCCAGGCTGCATCTTGTGACAACTGAAAGCACTCCAGGAGCCACCATGGCTAAGCTGTTTTATTGCCATGAGATTCTGCAAGATGAAGAAAATCATGACTTATCCAGTTAGATTCAGAGGACAGTGGACTTCAACTACATTATGCTTTCAAACTGGCTGGGAGGCTACAGATGATTTCCTCTGCCTGTGCAATCCACCTGTGAAAAAAGAGAGAATTACCTGTCTCTAATGCTCTTTGAGATCTGTGGTTAAAAATTATGTATGTCAGTTATAAATTGCTGTTTCCTTCTTTCACTCGCTGCCCAAGTTTTCTTTGCATGTAGAACTCAGGCAGCGTCTTGTTTTGGAAAGAAGGTGGCTGAGGGGAAGGAGCTTGCAATGGATTAGGGTTTAGGAGAACTTTGCCACAGGCTCGCTGTGGGACTTAGAGATTTTTATCTCTTCGTGTTTCCGTTCTCCATATGTAAACTAAAGATAATAATGCTCCTCTTGGCTTGATCTTTGTCCTACTTATTTAGTTTATAAACTTCCTGGGGGCAGTGATCATCTCTTAGTACATATAATACCTACCACAGAGAAGCTCAGCTATCATTTAGGGCCTCTATGTACTGCCATAAAATATCCATTAAATAATTATGCTATGGCAGTCATTGCCAAATGATCTTGTCTCCTCAGACTTCTGAAATATTTTTCTTAATGTACAAAAAAGGTTCAGTCTCAGATATCTGCAAAGATTTTGGTTTTCTGTGAAAGGCTGTATGTGCAACTGCATTTAAATGTATCAAATGCATCCAGCTCTGGAGTCCCAGCACAGGAGGGACATCGACCTGTTGAAGCAACTCCAGGGGAGGCCATCAAGATAATTAGAGGGATGGAGCACCTCTCCAATGAGGAAAGCCTGAGAGAATTGGGATTGTTCAGCCTGGAGAAGAGAAGGGTTCCTTCAGGCGATGTAATTGTGGCCTTCCTGTACCTAGGGGGAGCCTAAGAGACAGATGGAGAGAGACTTTATGAGGGCATGGAGGGACAGGACAAGGGGAGGTGGTTTCAGACTGAAAGAGAGTTGGTTTTGATTAGGTATTAGGAAGAAATTCTTTAATGTGAGGCACTGGAATAGGTTGCCCAGAGAAGTTGTGGGTATGCCTGGCAGTGTTCAAGGCCAGGCTGGATGGGGCTCTGAGCAACCTGGTCTAGTGGAAGGTGTCCCTGCCCATGGCAGGGGGTTGGAACAAGACAATATTTCATGTCCCTTCCAACCCAAACATTCTATGATTCCGTGACAAGATTCTATACATTATATGTAAAAATCTATATTCTCTCTTGGCAAAAAGAGGGTAAGTCATTGGGATCTGCTGGGGATAATCAAAAATGTTCTTTCTAAACACATACCCAAATTCTTGGTGAATATAGTTTAATGAACATCATCATTTTTAGCATTGGGTAGCTCAGAACTATGAAGGTCTTTCTGTGGCTTGTAGTATCCTGCAAAAGCAGAAAAGTCAAGGAAAAATTAAGTCCAGATACTCTCAAAACATTTTCAAGTCTTCCGATGAATTTTGAAGTTCTAACAAAATTACTGAGTGGACACATTTCTTTGGGTTTCTATTTTATGCGACATCTTCACCCAAGTCCACTGCTGATCTCTGTCCTCTAAAGCTACCAAACCTTATTACAGTTGTCATCTCTACCAGATGAAACAAGAGGAGATACAGGTGTGAGTGCCAGTGATTCTGACACAAGAAATGGCTGGGAATCAGGCTCAGGGTACTTGTGACACTTCCTTAGTTATCTTTTTTCCTTAGAGGCAAATAAACCCAGCTAGATTTTGGGAAAAATTTGTCTCTTGTAGTCAAAGTTAAAAAAAAAAGAGGAAGTATTATGTGGGGGCAAGAGAAACTGGGCTGAAGAAGATGCTCAGCATTCAAATCTGCCTTTTTTTCCTGTTTTCTCCTTCCTCCCTGCCCAATGTGAAATATCCTCTTTCCATTAAAATAAAACTTTTTTCCCCTTCCT
>VXAD01008394.1:203715-228715 GCA_013399195.1 Dicrurus megarhynchus
CTTCCTTCCTTCCTTCCTGTTGCAATAAGACAACTCCAAAGAAAATGGTTGTCATGAGATAATCACCCCTCTGGGGGATTATAGGCATCTGGCTGTGGTTCACAAAATCCCTCAGGACTGATTCCCCCTTTCCCTCCTCCTTCAGATAACCACACCTCCTGCTTTGTTTCATGCCTTGAAAAACACAGTTTTTGTGACTGTAATGTACAGAAATTATTTGCGTTGAGTTATTTTGTTCCATTGCATTGTGAATTAAAAAAAAACTGAAGGAGTTTTACTCTCATTTGTGAAGGTGTTCTGACTGCCAGGAAAAAAAACAAGTGGCTGATGATTCCCGTAAAATATTTCCTGAGCATCCATCCCAGGCTGAGCACCCTGCACCAACATGAATATATGAGCTGTGCCCTTGCCTTGCCTTGCCTTGCCTTGCCTTTTGCCTTGCCTTACCTTGCCTCTTCGATGTGTTTTGCTGGGCAGTAACATTCCAGAAACATATTTTCCTTTTTTGATACATCCTGTACCACATCTTAACACTTCAATTGCTTGGCTTATCCGAAATGCACCTCTAAACCTGCCAATAAGCTCTAGAATATCTGTTGCCAACTGTGCACACACCCCAAACCCTGCAGTAATTTGAACGGCGTCATATTCTGCTCATACTTTCTCTCCGTTTCTATTAATTGGGAGAGCCTGAAATTAAAAATGACTGCTTGCTTCCAGTTTGTTTGCATTTCAGTACTCACTATAACCAAAGATAGGGACACTTGGAAAAGCAGTGGAATCTGCAGCAGGAACTGCTGAAGACTTGGATGGCTTTATTTACACATATTTTACTCTAAATTTAACTCCATATCTTGACATTTAGGTTGATGAAAGTGTTAACATCGCCAGAAAGATTTTACTGAAGCACCAGGCATATTCAGTGTTTTCTTAGGCATTCCTATTTCTGTATGAATTTAACTCTTTTTAATGGTAAGATAAAAATAAGAAATGTTTTGCCAGGAAAAAAAAATAGTCAGCTGTTTAAAAAGTAATTAAAAGCATACAAATTTAAATTGAAACAACAATGAAAAAATAAAGGGCAAGGGAAAGATTCAAAACACAGCATTAGTATAATGTACTTGGTGCACTGTAAGTGCTTTGCTGCTTCTGAAATTCCCTAACAAGGTGAGTGAAACTATTCTAAGAACACTATTATCAAGAGACACCTTTGAACTGATCTATCCTGAAGAATAACCCCCAGAAAGATAAGGTGAGGAGGAAGGGAAGGCAGAAAATAAAAAAAAAGCAGCAGCAACTTTCATATGTTTGTTGGCCACACAGCACAGCTCCGACTTCTGAACATTTTTCCCCAATTATTTTTGTAAAGTATTGATCGCAATTTAATTTTGCAGTCCCAACATGAGAGGCGCTTCATGCCGAAATGTCTCACAGGAGATTGTAATCAGGGTCTAGCCTGAAGGTGAAGCACTAGTACATAGGTTTTACTCTATTCCTCCACTCTTCATCAGTTCTGGGATTGGAGCAGAGGGCATTCTCAGGCAGATTAATTTTTGACGATGGGATCGATGGAAGATGTTTTTTCCTCCTGACATTGAGTCATCTAATTTGCTGTTTATCTTTGGCTTATTGAGTTTTGAGCATTGTTAAATCATACCTTTCAGCTGTTTAATTTCAGATGTGAATTTTGCATTCCCCTCTTGTACTTTGGCATAACTCTTTTACCTAAAATGAGCAGGGTGATGGGCCTTTTTTGACACCAGGTTACTGCTTTCGAGTCTGTTAAGTACTCCAAGGTAATGTTATAGTACTTTCTAGCCTTTTTTCTTTGCTTGTGGCCATAGATCAGATCATCTCTAGGGAAATCATTACTTGCCATCATTATTATCCCTAGCACCTTCATCTATTCTCCCTTGTTTCCTGACTCCATTGCTTGATGAAGTGCCTACTTGTGAGGACACCTTTAACTTAGGTCTTATAATTAACCCCTTCATTGCTTGGGCTGGTTCATTTTTTGTTCCTTTCCCCGATAAGTTGTGATCTATGTGTTTAGCTTTTGGAGCAGCTCATAATAACAGCACTCTGGAATTGTCTGGGAAGCTCTTTTCTTGGGGAGGCTGGTGTTTTTTTCCCCTTTGATTTTGTTTTAGTACCAAAGTGAACATTGTGCCAAATATATGGCTAATAATAAATAAAAGGCTTTCACTCAAATGAAAATTGACTTTACTTAACCTTTGCTAAAGGGTTATGCATTATTGCTTTACATTTCAAGGGGAATCCTCTGACCTTGGCACGGCTCTGAACAGTCTATGAAATAATCTTGCAATTATTAATTTTTACTGATTCAACATACATGCATACAATTACAAAAATTTGTATATTGTGGTCACCAGTAAAAGGTGGGTAGAAGCAATAAGTTACTTGTCATGGGAAGTTGCTAAACTATTACACATCACACTGGCTTCAAATTGGTAATAATCAGAAATATTTTTATTTTATATTGTCATTCTCTTAGACTCAAGGCCAGGAAGAGTTAGCTCGTGTAGTATATGAGGAGTCTATTCCTCCTGTGGCTGTTGGAATTCAGAGCTCCTCTGTGGACATCTCACATCACTTCCAAAGATGTTCATCTTTTGGGCAGAAAATGACCCATTTCAGCTTTGGAAGGCAAAAACTTCAGCTAACATTCTTTGGGGTTTGAGTAGAAAATTTTTTGGCCAGTTTATGTGAGAAAAATTCTCAACATACTTTCAGTTTTTACAACTAAACTGACGTTTCCTTACTTCAAGGCAATTAAACATTTAAGACAAAAGCTTGACTTGGCCATGGTGATTTCCATATGACAATAATAATTAAATTAGGATGAACACAAACCCCACCAATTTAATTGATATAAAGTTAAATTGGAAATCAAATAAATGGAATATTAAACATCCTTTAAATGTTATTTTTATGGTGAAAAATAGAATATTACACTTTTCACAGAATCTTTTCATATAAATATATTAGCAATTTTTGTCTCTTAAAAAAGGGCTCTTAGTACACTACTATCAAACACTGTGTAGGGGATGAGAATTTTGTTGGGCAAGAATTTTGTTGAGGGTTTTTTGGTGGGATTTTGTAGTTGTTTCTTTTGGGCTCTTATTTGTTTGTGGGTTTGTGGCTTTGGGGTTTTTTTAAAGCGTATTGTGTTTGGAAATTCATCTACCCCAGTTTAAAACGATGTCAGCATTGACAGTTTTAGCTGGTCTTTAATTTTCAGGGGTTTTTCACAGGCTGTTGCGTGCCTGCATCATTCCCCTGTTTCCCAGTGCTGCATCCCGGCTGCTCTGCAGAGCATCCGTCCTTGGGGCTGGGCTGTGCGAGCAGCTCCTCTAAGGCCACCTTTCCCAGCTGCTCGGTGCCAGCAGCAGCTCCGTCCCTCGGTGGCAGGGGAGTGAAAGTGGCTGTAATTACTGGCTGCAGGTGTAAATGCTTGCTCCCTTGCCCTGGGGGAACTGAACCATAGCCATGATTAAAGGTAGTTAGCAATCCCTAATGACTGCAAACATGCAGAGCTGATAATTGCAACTACTTTTCATTGAGCCACCCGGGAGGACTGACCTACTGCCAGCAATAAACTTTCTTAAGTTTTATCCTTTGCTTTTCAGAATTCAGTTTTATCATTATTTAATTTTTTAAAAAGATTTTTCTAATCCTTCTTAACATTCTTTGGATTTGTGACCGGCTCTGTGACAAAGACTGCTGTAAAGGATCCGAGAGCAGCTGGAAGGAGGAGGGTACTGGGTACAGAGGAAATCTGATCCAGCATGGTGAGTTTCCTTATTCCAGCTTTTGCCAATTACATCAATTCGTACATTACTTTGATGTCATCAAACCTGTGAAACTCTTGCTAATGTTACTTTTCACATGTTAAAGCCGATGATGAGCTTACGTACCCTGCTGCTCAACGGCCTAAATGAACACATTCATGAAACCCACAATAAGAGCCGGTTACTTGATTGTACAGCAAATTAGGATGTTCCTATCCTTAGGCTCTGAGGCTGCCTTCTCTGAAAAGGAAAGATGTGCTGGTTCCATCGAATGCCTATCTATTAATCAATTGTATTCACACACAATCCCCTTTGAAGATAGGGATAAAGGGCAGTAGAAAGACACCCTTCCCCAAATCTGCAGCAAATGATTTCTGGCACTATAAACATCAGTTATTTTTCCAGAGGACACATCTGTTCTGAAGGTCTTCTGTCACCTACGTAATCCCCGTTTATGGCTGTTGCCACAGAAATGGCAGTCCTTAAAACTCATTGAGATCTCTTCTCTCTGCCTCCACAAAAAGTTAAAGGCTAATTAAGGAAATGCAAACAGGAGCTTCTTCTGAGCCTTCGATAGCAAAATAGCAGCTTGCAACATGAGGAACTGAAGAAGTGAACATACACTTAGTCCCTCTGGCGAAAGAAAAACAAACTAAGAAAACATTATAATCTTTTTGGCATTTAAAAAAAAATATCCTTTCTTCCTTTCTATATTGTAACACATAACCCCCAAAATCAATAATGCAGAGGCACTGTTTAAAAAAAAAAAAAAAAAAGGAAGCACTACAAGATGCTCCAGTCAAAACATTTCTTAACTGGCTCCAGAGGGGCAGAATCATCCCTCGTCCTTTTCAGCTGGAGCAATTCTGACCAAGAGGTGAGGTTTCATACATGGTAGTAAAGCAAAGCTGGGAAAAAAGGAGTGGAAAGGGGATTTCAAGGTTGAAACGTCTGTACAGCAGACTCCTTTGAGACAGGCAGAAAGCAATCAGTCAGGAACTTTTGCATGACTTGTACTCTTGACAGAGTAAAACTGATTTCAATACAGGACTACAGATTTGCTCTACAAATAATTATTGTATGCAATCCCACTGTTAGGAAGTTTATTTCTTTAATGATAAATTGTGGGATAATCCTGTGTATTTGAGGACAATTCTGTACAACCTGATCCTGGGAGAAGCAGGACCTTTTCCATGGTGTGTGATAAGGGTTTCCCATGAGTTACTTTTTCATAGGTATTGACTTATGTGATTTGGGGGAATCCATTTCACCTCCTTGATGATGATGATGATGATGATGATGATTCCTCCCTCACCTTTCCTCCCTGATCGGTCTTCTGTTAACTCTTTTTGCTGTAAATTTTTTTACTAGTGATTGAATAATGCAACTGCATATGTAAATCCACTGCTATCAGTAAATAGTAGAAATAATAAAGTCTGGGGAAAAATCCCTAAGCAACTCCACACACTCCTTTATTTGTCTGCAGCTCAGATGATTTGGACAGTACAAGATTTTGTTTTTCCACCTGGAAATAAATACAGCACTGGGCTGCACAGTCTGAGTTTTTAAATGTGAGAATTATGACCATTAAATCTGTGACTTGAAAATGTGTCAGCAGAAAGCAGGAAACGATATGGATACGTTCTGCAGGTTACTGCCTTAGGGTCAATTGAAACAAGCAGATCTATGGGGCACAGCAGTGCAAGGAGCAAGCAATTGCAGGTGCAAATATGCCTGGGGCTTGTCTAACTTCCATTAAAATAAAAAGTTTGATAGCACTAATCATTTCTGTCCCTTTGCATTTCAAACAGCCACTGGCATTGCCTAAGCATTTTAACTGTGTGCTGGCAGAATTGTGGGCTTGCTGGGAAAAGACATCAGGAAGGGTGATAAAAGGTAGGAAAAAAGCAGAGGTGCAAACCTGCATTTCCAAGAGAAATGGTCCAAATGAATATCCAGAGGTCAAAACCGGAACAATTACAAACCTCTGAGTTTGCACCAGTAACAAATACCTGTCTCCCAGCACTTTCAATTCTCATGAATGAAATTTGGAGATGTTGGTGTGCTGAAATTTTGAGATGTCTGGGCTGAAAGGCTCAAAACCTCATCTGAGAAACCATGAGTTGTCTAAGTGGGTTCTGAAAGAGGAGCAAGGCTGGCTGCAGTATTGGATTTTACCCTTCTCCCCAGCAGCCTGCCCCTCATTCCTGCCTCCTGTTACCACAGAGGTCAAATGCCACGGGTATGTGCCTGCACCTGGGAGCCCCATCCCTGCTGCACTGCTTTTTCTTTCCACTGCTGCCTTAAGGTCTGTCTGTGGTGTTCTGGTGGTAGAGGACTGGGGGATAAAGGCAGAGGTGTTTCCTACAGACAGAAAAAAACCTTGACCTGCTACGGCAAAGTCTGCCACAGTTTGGTTTTGAAAGTCCTTATTTTCACTGACTTGCGTGTTCAAAGGGTAAGATGCTCTAAGACTAGTAAACTCTAATTTCCCATTTCTATGTTGACTGTGCTTCATTTTTGAATGGGAGCTCTTGCTGGGTTCCTTTGCTGCTAGTAGAAATAGGTTATTTTGCTATTCACAGGTGTGTGGGGATTAGCGATACCTAATGGGCTGAAGTCTTATTGGAGAGCAAGATATGGGAGTGCAGGAGAGAAGCCTCCAGAAAAGCCATTTTTCAGTGTCTTTAAGACAGATCAGGGGGCATGATAGCTTATCAGAGTAAGTTTTCAGCTCTCAAATTCTGCATTTGAATTTTGGCTGAGGTGTTGAGTGAAAGTCAGTATGCCATGGCTTGAGCTGGCTTCCAAGCTGTTCAGAGACCTTCTGTGACACTCTGTATGCTTTGACTAGCTGAAAAGATTAGCCAGGGCTGTGGCAAACAGTTGATGTAAAATGGCAGAGGGCTGCCTCCTTCTACCCGTGATTCTTTCCAGAGGCAAAATCCTCTCTCTGCTGCTGCCACCAGCAGCACTTCTTTTGATTTTAGTGAGAATCAATCTGATTTATGTGGGCCTTGTGTATGATCAGAGATGTGTCCAAATCAAGTCTCTGTAACTGAGAGACTTATGTTCTGAATTAGTTCATTAATTGTGAACAATAACAAAGAGAGAGCAAATGTCAGAGTCCTGATTTTCCAGGTTGGGGTCTGGGTGAGAATGAGGTGTGGATATGGTAGGAAAAATTGAATTTAAACAGGCTTCATTTTTTTCAGGGAGATAGCAGAAGTTGCTTTTCTGGGTGATGCTGTGGGTAAAGCTGTTCTACCAGAACTAAATCTTCTCTTTGGTCAAGGCAGAGCCAGGTGAAGGAGCACATGGAAAAGATTTGTTATACTGGTTACTCACGTTCTCCAACAGAGCCAAAACCTGTTCGTTCACTGTGGTCTCTGTCCGTAGTAGGTTGGACACAAAGGACACACTAAAAATGTGGCATGGGCTGGACTTGGTTTGGTTTTCTTTTTGCCAGGGACCATAAGGAAGCACAGCCATAGCAGGGGCTAAAGGTGTTGTCTTTTACAATTACAGCTGCAACATTTTCTTTCTTGTGAATTTAGCCTCAAGGATCTTATTCACTCTCTTTCAGGTCTTTCAGATCACATCTCATCCACTTCTGTTTTGTGTAATCAACCAATTAATAATGGCTCGAGAAGCAGGCAGGCATAATCGGCATATGCTTTGCTGAAGAATAATCGTGGACGTGAAAATAAATTGTAGAGATTGTAATTGTTTTCCTTGCCTCATTCTTTCTCACTGCGTTAGTTCTCGTAGAAACTCAGGGAAGAATATCCTGGATCAAACCAAGTTCTTGTCTAGACAAGTGTCTGTCTCTGACAGGGACTTTTAAAAGGTGGTCGGGAACTGTGATAAGAAAAAGTAAAGGTAGAGCAATCTTTTTCCCAGCACTTTCCCAGCAATTAGAGATTTTAGACAATTCCTAAGCTACAATTTGTATATTTTGCTGTTCTCCTGCTTAGGTATTTCATATGCTTAGCTGGCGCTATTGAAAAATCCCACAATTACTACCCTCACATATCCTGTGAGGTAGAAAAGTGGTATATTATCTCCACATTATGGATTTTGAACTGAGGAGCTGAGAGACTTGAAATGCCACCATCTAAAAATAGATTAGAGCTGTTACAGTTCATTAGCACAATAAAAACTTTGGACCAAATTGATACCCAGCCCGTCCTTAAAAATCCAACCTCTCTATAAACTTCCTATTACAATACTATGTGACGAGGCAAAGGTGACTGCAACCCTGAAATTTTATGATACTTCTGTGTTGCTTCACTTTCTCAGTAAATGCCAGCAAAAAGATCCTGTGCATTGTGACTTCAGTTACACAGAGCTGCTTCCAGGTGACTTTCAGGCTCCAAGATCAGGATCTTTCAGATTTTTCAGCTGGCCGTACAAGACAAGGCAAAAGTGATTCCCATATTTTAAGAGGGCTTTGAGGGGGAGAGAAAAAGCCTGTTGCAATGCCACCAAAATAATCTGGGATGGGAGGCCAATGCAGAAATTTTCCTTTCTTCTACAGTATTAGTGGTGATATTTTATCACTTATGTGGTGATTGAGAGACATAGGAACAGATGTGAGTCTGTCATTCTAAGTTCAAGGCATTTGTTAGGCATTTATCTTGCTTTTTCTTTATTTTTAATTAATATGCACTCATTGTCACAAGGCTATGGTGCTCCAGGAAGGCATTGTGTACAAGGAAATGTGAACTGCTTTGCTTCGACTTGAACAAAAACACCAATCAAAATTCTTTTATAGCTATTGGTACGTTATTATTGTTCACAGCTCACGTTTGGTTAGCAGTGGGATGTCTGATTTGGATTCCTGGATCTTATACTGCAGTTGTGAATAGCTAATAAAGCTGTGGATTATGTACCTAGAAGTTCTTATAATGTAACTCTGAGGTCTATATTGTTTTTTCCTTATTCTGTTCATCCAGAAAGCCGGTTCCAATACTGGCAGTGTATTGATTGGATGCCACTGACAGTAGTTTTAATGTCCTTGATATAAAAAAAGGCTTAAACAAATGTTATATACCTTAAATGAGAAATAAAGATGCTTAGAAATACTTATGGATAACATAGGAAAAATGTAAGTTTCCTGGAAGCAGAAAAACGTTAAAAATCTGGTCTTAATTTCCAGATCTGTGCATTCAGATGAAAAAAATCCATATGAATTACCTTTGTCTTTGGCCTAACAGTCTACTGATAAGGCTCTTTATACCCATTATTTTATAGATGTGTCTCCTCATAAACCCTCCACTCTTGGGAAGAACATAAAGAAAAATAATCTCGTTTTATATCGCTGTAGACTGTAGGTAGAAAGACTCCTTTTCCACGTTGGAGCTTAGAGACTTTTGTGAGAGGAACCACAGTCTTGTATATTACAAACAAGCACAACCTGGATCCCAGCTGGATACAAAGACAAATCCATAGGTTGTACTAATGTTGCTGCTTCTTTCTCTTTTCCCTGCCAACTCATTTGCTTAAGTATTTTTATATAAAATGAAAGTCAAGGTTTATGGCAAGATTTACGTCCTGATGTCCTCATCTTGGCATCTATGGAAAGATAGTGTTGGGACAGGGAAACAAATTTGTCATCTCGTTATCTTCTAATTTGGATTAAAACCACCTCTAACTAGCTGGCCTTGCAGTGGCTCCTGCTTGTTATTTCTCACTGGCACAGCCCATCGCTTTGCTAAATGTAAATTGCTCTTGGCTAGTTTTTCAAAGTAATTTGACAACATAGTTTGATTTTCCTCTAACGTAATCCAGACATTGTTTCCTTGTAGTGGGACAAAGGGATTGCGAAGAAACTATTATACAGAATTTCCTAGCAATTTTCTCCTCTCTTATAATACCTATCATATTTTGTTTAACTATAGCAATCTTCCCAGGTTCAAACGCTCTGCTTAGATGTGTTCAGGGTTTACATGAACTGTATGGATTTCATACATTAGATGAGACCTTGCTTAGAATACTAATGTTATGTGCTTTACAATAATGCAGTGAATCCCAATTTGGTTTTGATTGCAATAAACTGGAGTCAAACGTGCAAACCTTTGCTAATTTAAGTTGATTTTACCTTTATCGTTTTGCATATTGCATGATCTAGAGCCACACAAACAAAAGCTTGTTTGGACTTACCGTGCTTTCCCTTTCAGAAAACAGAATTCTTTTTAATTAAAAACACTTTAAAAAAATCAGTATGTGTAATTGCTAACACCTGCTATGTGTTACTAACAGATGTTTCTTACTTACCTAAGGGAACTGTTATAATTACACTGTACGCTTATTGGAATGGCATTTAACCAAGATAGTTTAGGAACTTTAGGTGGTGACTTTGTGTTCTTTCATTCATCTTTCCTTTGAAAAATTTAAAAAACAGCCAAACAACCAGGCCTCCTCGCTCACCTCCCCAGCTCATGGTCACCAAACACAGTTCAGCACAATGAAGCTTTGGGTGTTCAGCCTCTCCTTGGTCCATCCCTGAGCATCAAAGAGTGGTTTGCATTTGTTGCTCCAAGCATTGCCCTGTCTTTGCAAGGCCTGGGATGGGATGGTTGCAAGCCATGCTAAGAGTGGGGTTTGAGGAAGCCATACTTGTTGATTCACCTTGAGCAGCCCACCTAATCTCTGTTTCTGTGTTCTCTACTGTGAAACGCCGGCAGCGTGGCCTCTTCACGATAATCACTAAGGTTGGAAAAGTCCTCTAAGATCATGGAGTCAAACCATTAACTCAGCACTGCCCAGCCCACCACTGAACAATGTTCTAAATGCCCCATCCACAAACACCTCCAGGGACGGCAGACAACTTGTTCCAGTGCCCAGCAACCCCTTTTTCAGTGTGTTTTCCAATCTAAACCTCTCCTGGCCCAACTTGAGGCCATTTTCTCTTGTCCTGTTGCTTGTCACTTGGGAGAAAAGACCGACATCCACAGAGGAGGGAGGCCCAAATAGTGAGTGTTTTCCCGAGGTTTTGAGGTTTTTTTTGAGGCCAGTAGGACCAGCTCTGGGTGTTGTCCTGTCACCAGGGCCTGCAGGGGAGGCAGGATGCCCCCATGGCTGCTGCAGAGCTCTGCGGATGGCAGGAGGTGCGGTGCGTTCCTGCGCCGTCTGACTCGGCTGCAGAGCAAGGCGCTCCGTGCTCTGCCTCTGCATCTTCATTTATGAAACTAATCACACAATTACCTGCAGGCATGTGTTAAATATGACACTGGTCTCTGCAAAATAATGGGCCAATTGCAAACAATGAATAAAGAGAGGCAGCTCCATTTATAACTGCTGTTTCAACAGAGCTGTGTTGTAATCAAAGTGATCTGAGGGTGACTCATTAATTAATTGATGTTCTTTTTTATTATGTGCTATTGAGTTAATGAGTAATTTGTGCTAGATAACTCTCTGAACACACTGATTACGTGAGATATTTTCTGGGGCTTTCATATCAATGACATGCTGAATAGGGGGAAGATGGTATTTGCTTATGTATACTCATTATTAGCAGGTTCAGGATGAATATAAATCAGCAGAAGGGCATTTTAAAAGGTATTAAATACAAGCAGCTCTTACTTTAATGCTTTAAACAGATACTCTTCAGCTTTTAATGCCTTAAATAGTATTAAAATCACTTCCTTTATAATAGTTCTATCACCCACAATTGGCAGCTTTTAAAAAGGTGCCTACACAAAGGATTTTTACTGGGAGCATGTTTGTGCTAATGGCCTATTACCTTGCACATATTGTATTTTGGTTTCCTTTTGCGAGGTACTGAACAGTAAACAGGTTTGGTCTGCATCATTGGCCTGAAGTAGGAGGAATGTGTTAAGTGAATATGTAATTGGCTTTTTTTATCTAAAGTGGTATTTAAAGGAATGAAAACACTGTTCTTATATACAGTACACACTTTGCTTTGTGTAGTTTGACTTGTTAAAGCTTTTGCTTTATTGAAACCACAACATCTCCAATGCCATAGGAGTTTTTTATTCATTAAACAACAAATGGCTAAATTGATAATTTAGTCTGACAACAGCAGCACAGTGGAAGCTTTCAGAAAAATCAACTAAATGTATAAAATTATACCCAGCAATCACTACAGACCTTCATTTTTGACAAGATTTGTTCTAGGTACAGATGACTGTAAACTACCTACTGCTGAGAAAATTATAAGAAGCTGCTGCATATTACGTTGAGAAAAGCCTTTAAAGTACTTTAAAGTCTGTACAGTCAAAACCTTGTCACAGTCCCTGTTTGTTTCTTTTTCCCAGTCTCCCTTCTCACTGACCACTTTCCAATTTATCTTCCCCAAGTCATTTTATGTGTAAGCAATTAGGAACATTTGAGGGATTGCTGGATGATTTTCCTTTATTTACATTACATGAGCAAAAATTTGAACATTTTGGGAGGATAGGAAAACATGAAGGTGTGCTTAAAAAAACCACCAAACAACCCAGAAAATATAAAAACACAATCATGAAATAGATCAACTTTTAGCCCTGGTCACTGTTTCTGCCAAATCCAGGCTGTCTTGATTCATCACCAGTTGTGGCAGATAACAGGCACAGCAGGTTACAGTTGTCAGAGGAGCTTTTTACAGTTGAAAATCAAGGTTTGATAATTTGTACTTTTCCACATGGCTCAAAAACCAGCCACCCAAGAACGGCAGATTTAAAAAAACAATTATTGTTATGATTATTTTTGTCTGGCTAAACTTCGTGATGTGTACAGATGGAGATAAAGATGGGAGACACAAGTGGAGGCATTCCTGCCTGGCAAATACACTGAGTAAGGGTCACTATCAGAGTGTTTTGCTGTATGCAAACAGCTTGTTGACACACACAGTGGTGGAGAAGGAGAACCAAGGTGGACAACAAAAAAGCAACCCAAAAGAATGGTCTAGGCCTCTGTCAAAATGATCACTGAAGTGGCCTGGCAGATAATGTCTCTCCAATATTGACTTATGATGATACACTTCATTGGAGTTGTAAGTGTTTCCATTAAATATTTCAACTCTCAGTCATTATTTTAACAGCCAGGCTAGATGGAAGTTTGAAATACAGGAAAATATGTAATTGATCTTTGACCTACATCAAACCTAAATTTATTCTGTATCCTCTACATACAAATTTTAGATATGTATGCGAATAAGAAAGATGAGCATAAAGTGCTCAAAGCAGTGCCATACCATTGTGCACTGCAAATATATCCATATTTCTTTATCCTTGCATCAATTAAGATTGATAGAATGGTGAGACTTATTTTCCCCATAGCAGGACCACCTTCTTCTTCCACACTTTGAGCCTATGTCACAAAACCCACGTATGAGCAACATGGCATGTGGTAATAAGCCACTCTTTTCCCATTCCACTCTCTTCATCTGCTCCATAAAGAGCTGAGCAGTGGCACTTTGTGGGAATGAGAGATTCCTTTAGCACTTGCAGCACTATTAGTGTGTAGTTGCCATCATCCCCAGCCAAGCCTTCCACAGGCTAAGCTGGTTTTGGTGCTCTCCTGCCTCAGATCTGTGGTTACCTCCCGTGACTGCTCTGCTCCTCCCAGGATGTCCCAGTGCTGCTTGTAACGCTTGCAGAGCTCGTGGTTTTCCAAAGAGCCAAAAATGCTTTACAAAAGCACTGTATCCATTAGCCCTGTTTGGCAGACGGGGACAACTGAGGCACAGAGAAGTTGAGTGACTTGCCCGAGCTTACAGGGAGTCAAAGACAGAGTCAAGGACCCTTCTTTCCTATTCTCCAGCCTTATTTCTGAACCAGGGATTTCTATCCGTTCTGCAGCCTGCTACTGGAAAGCAGAAGAGAGATCTTTCTGATTTCTAATGGAAAGACCCAAGAGAGGCTAGAGGAGAAAATTGAAATTGGGCTCAAAACAAGATAATATGATTCTTCCCTTTCTGTCCATCCTGACCTTCATGGAAAGGACAGCTTGTTTATTGCACTGAAGTAGATCTGTAAGAGCCTAATAGTACCTCTGACACCAACTGCTTCGTTATCCCAAAGACATTAAGGGACTGTGGAAGGGAGTGGAAGAGACACTTGTGCTCAAGGTTAGGAAGGAAGATAGTCCACAAAAGAGGGCTAAATTTAATTTGAAAAACTATGTGGAGCTATTTCTTCTAATTAACAAGAGCAGCCTGAGGAGTTGTTGCATTTCTTACTGATCCTGTATGAGTCAAAGTCAAGTTTTGTGAGCCATGCTTGTTTTCAAAAGGGTTCACAGCCAGAAAAAAACCCACACTGTAACAACAGTCATTAAAACTAAATATCTATTTCTAAGTCAAGCCACTGTGCAGTGTACTCTTACCATACACTTAAGGAATTTCCCCACTGCATTACAAAGTTTCTTTCACCATCCCCAGCAAAAACATGTTGAAACTGCAACAGGACAGGAAGAGCAGGGAAGGACAGCAGTCAACTTGAGCAGAGACATGGGTTCGTACTCTAAATAAAAACAAGAGCTTAGCTTCATAACAACATAGGGTATAGTGGGGTTCTTGGATTGGTGTTTTTTTCCTTCTTAATACTGTTTTGTTGTTAGTTTGTTTTTAATACAGGTTGTTTTCCCAGTGAGCTAGATTACAGCGGCAAACAGACAAGAATTAAATATGCATTTAAGAACTTTTTAAACATTCATCCTGCTTTCCTTTGCCAAACACCTGTAAGCTCTGTCAGGGGCATGAGCACTTAGGGACATCCTGCTGATGCAATAGCTTCATGGCTTTAAAAACAGAGGTCCACCTCTCCTAGAAAACGAACTGATTGCCAACAGGAGCTGTCAGCAGTGATTCCACCTCTGTCAAAAGGATTTTAATTGCCAGTATTGATGGGACAAACCTGTAGGATGTTGGCATGGACAGCAAAGTACCTGTGCAGTCGAGTGTGGTAGCTCTCTCGCTCGCTATTGCAAAGTTTTGTCCCATCCACATCAGCATTTAAATTACCTTCAGCATTCACTGAGGTGGGTAATTAGCAACCAGTCACTCTCCCTGTGTCAGCTCAGGGTAATTTCTTTAATGTAAATAGACCCTCAGAGGGGGCTGTTTACAGTGCCTTCTACTTTCACTTTTTTCCAGGGTTTGTTGAGGATGCAGCCCCAGAAAACTTTAGGGTTAAGCCCTGATTAAAACAACAAAAAAAAAACCAAACAAAAAAACCCCCAAACAAATGCCAAAACAAAACAAAAAAACCAAAAAAAAACCCAACCAAAAAAAAAAACCCTAAAAAAAAGAAAATAAAAGGAGAGGAAAGAGAGAGAGGGAGATGAGGGAGAGAGAGACCCCTCAAATTTTAAGAATTTTTTAAAATGTATATAAACAGAAACCTTCTCCCTTTCCTCCCCCCCAAATTAATGACTTCAGAAAAATAACATATATATTTTTATTTATATATATATATATAAAATAAGATACCCAGAGGCACTGGTTTGCATTAGGGCTTAATTTCCAGCTAAATTAAAAATAAAATCCAGGCATTTGGAATGCCTAAGGGGCACAAAAGCAGCACCCAAAATCATTAACTTTTGCACCTTTTATAATATATCTCAAACCAGTCAGATTTGCTTTTCAAAATTTTGTAGTAAAATAAAAGTGCTCTTTGAGGAAAATCCATGCAATTAAACAGCAGATGCTTAACCCCTGAAAAATAGAGGCTTATAAGAGAAGTGCTGATAGACCCTTAACCTTAGCATCATTAGCAGCAGGTGCTGCTAGTTATTAGTTTTCTAAATAGTTTTAATGTAAACAGTATTCTTAAGCTCTAAGTGTAGCATAATGGTTGGGATTTGCTCTTTAATACTTTTTACTAGAAAGATACAGCTCATTTAAAATAGCTGGTAGATACAGAAAGCATAAATATACAGTAAGTTTAGACACTGATTGTACTAAATGCAACAATACAAAGAAGCAAACAGGAACACAAATGGTAACACAATAAAACTGTATTACATTTGTGCTTCAAATATTACAATACATTATGTACAATAGTCCAAAATAAACATCTCATGCCCAATGACACAAAAAGAAACAAAAAACCCCAAACAAACCAAAAATCCCAAGAGCAAGCAAAAAGAATCCAGCTGTATATACAGTACCTTTTTAATTAACATTCAACTCTGAACTGGAGCAATTTTCACTACATACAGATGCAGTCCGCCTTTTATTTCACGCAACCATTCTGTCTCCCTATATCTATGCTATTCAGTAGGTTCCTGTGTCATTTCTTATATACATGTTGAGCAAAAAAGATAAAAGAACATAGTGCTTTTTATTCTTAATGATGCGGCATCCGATCAGCGAACCTGGGGTGCATAACCTTCTTTCATTAAACCCTCCTCATAGTCTGTCTGGCACAGAATCATGTTGTTCTTCAGGAAAAATTTGTCTCCAACACAAAATCTGAAATTAAAATAATAAAGAGAAAAGAAAAGAAGGAGAGAGTTTGAGGATCAGTGACGTGACATGGTCTTACAGGTGAGGGTTGTAGAGCAAGTGTTGGCTGGACAGCGCCCGCAGCCACCTGTGCAAGTGGGAAAGCCAAGCAGAGGAATTGCCCTGGTGCCACAACTAATCCTGTGCTTTCAACAAAATCTAGTGCA
Source organism: Dicrurus megarhynchus (assembly GCA_013399195.1). Lineage (NCBI taxonomy): Eukaryota > Metazoa > Chordata > Aves > Passeriformes > Dicruridae > Dicrurus > Dicrurus megarhynchus. The sequence continues at coordinate 220,149 of VXAD01008394.1, forward strand.
TTCAGGCACTTTTGCTTCCCCAGCCAAAGACCTCATTCAAAGCCCGCCATGGGCTGTGGGAGTCCTGGATCAGGTCACCGGCACACAGATAAAACCCAATAACTATCCCAGGCTGCTGAGCTGAGTGAAAAGCAAATGTCCTGCTTTTGTGCAAACCAGAAGGAAGACAAAGTGATTGCATGCAGCATGTTATAATTGTCTTGTGTGCCAGTAAGAATTCCTTGTTATGTTCCAGTTGGATATTTCACTAGATTTGATTTAAGATGGTGATTCTGAGAACGGTTCCTAGCACACACACAACTTTACAAACACTGTGGTGCAAGCTAGACACACGCAGGCATGCAGAGAAACCTTTTTTTCTTTTTTTCCTGTAGGAGTTGATTTTAAATTTAGTTACTCAGCTAACTACTCTCTCTCTTGTGGTATCAGTATACCTACCTTGTTATACTATTATATGCATCAGAATGATCTGATTGCTGCAAAACGCTGCTGAGAGATTTCATTTGCTTTTCTCTGATGAGTAGGACAATCACATAATATTAATGCTCTTGGCTGGCTGACTTCAGACTTCAAGTAGGATTTCCCAGCTAAGAAAATAGGCTTGAATTTAAGGCTCTTCCCTGACACACCCCTCAACCCTTTCCCTTGACAAAGCCAATCTTCTTGAAGATAGTTAGGGAGAAGTGAATGGGGCCAATGCAGGAAAAAAGTTTCCCTAGCGACTGCCTTGGCAGGGTTACATGCTTTTGTTTGTAGTGAACTCTCCAGCTATGAAATATATTGGGAGGCACTGCTTGCCTTATTCCAATTAAAATGAAAGAAAGTAACCTAAATGAACCCCTTAACTCTGATGTGAATAAATGAAACCAGTTTCTACCAGCTAATTATGGATCTCAGTACATAAAGTATTGTTTAATGTGTAACGGATTATAATGTCCTTTTTTATATAATTTCCAAATGGTGACATCTTGGACACAATTAGGGTCAGATATAAATGCTTGTGTTTTTTATGGTAGATTTAACAGCAGAGTAGCTATGGGAATAGCTGTATATGTATTTAATTGTAACAATTTAACCTTCAAATAGTGGTGCCTGCTGTAGTTGACCCAGTAAAACTCCATAAATGACACAGGTTGACCCACCTGACCCCTGACAGTGGCCTGTCTTTATCAGATAGTCAATTTCTAATGATGTTCAAGCAGAAATCTTGGTGAATTGTCACAGATTAAATTGTGTATGGAAAGCAGTCCTTTAATGTTTTGTGAAGTTGGAGGTTTAAATGAGTAGCAGTTGGACTGATTTACATTTGTGAAGATTGGAATGCTAGACAAACAGTGAACCCATTTATTTTCCAACTGGGTAGCTTTGGAAATTTATCCTTATGCTAGCTAAATAGATAGAGGGAAAATAGTGTAATAAAAAAGTGGATTGAAAAGAATTAGCTCTGCTCTTAAAGGAAAATTGGTTTGTTTATTTGTGGACTTTTTTTTTTTTCTGTGGGATTACTGCCTGCTGCTGCTGATGATTGAAAATAGAGATTATGGAAGGATCCCGAAATCTTTAAGTTATTTATGGTCAACACTCTTTTACAGAATTTAGAGGTTGCTATTATTCTTCCTACCCCAATCCTGGTATTCTAGGCTGCTAACAACACGAAATGATTTTGAGTAGCTATGTTGAAATGTAGAATTCATGCATGAAAGTTGTTCTTTGGTGTTTTTTTCTAGTTTCCATCTTTTGTATTTTTGTCTTTTTGACAGCAATGCTGAGAAAAATTCTTTTGTGCACCTTACAAGATTAGGTAAAGGAGACTTAACTAGTACCCACATGTAAAATTTGCTTTTTCGCGAAAAAGTCACATTTAAAATCAACCAACAACAAACAAAAACCCCCCCAAACCCAGTGCACCAGTGGGAGACAAAACCACCTTTGCACCCATCCGAAAGAGCTAAGTTTGAACTGAGAATGTTATTGAGCTGTGCATTCGTTTTGTTCCAGAGTAAGTCAGACCTTAGCAAACCAATTTGTTTAAAGTATTTAGTAAATGAAAAATACACTGCTGAAGTGCAATTCGCTCGCATGGCGATACTTAACACGTGTGACTTCTTGCAATATTGCTTGCATCAAAATCCTGGCTGAAGGATGTTTTTTTCCCAGCCCTCAGAGGAGTGACGCAGTTGGAATTAAACTGCACCGGCTACACGGGAGTGTCAGGGTGCCTTTCCCCATAAAAAGTGCCAATGCTTTTTGCTTGGCAAGGTTGATGCCTTGAGCCACGAGTGCTCTGCCTGTGTGTACGTGGTGTGTGACAGCTTTGTGCGTGAGTGCCTTTAGACACACACAGCTCCACAGATCACCCACGTTCCAAGCACGCAGCTGTCTCGTGGTGAGGCTGCAGTGGCCTGCCTAGACCTGCTGGGCTGTGTGATAACCTGTGGGGTGGGGGTCTGTCTGCGTGGGAAGACATCCTCTGGATGGTCCCCTGTGCCTTGGGGGGAAACCTGTTGCTTGTGATGCTCCGGGTTCAAATTCTGCACGCTGTTTTCGTACTGTGCAAGCTCGGTGACAGGCATAATTGGCACAGGCTGATGGTGAGGCTGGTGTGGGACCCTGGGTATTCAATGTGTGAATTGTGTGCTCATTAGGTGACAAAGAGGCAAGCACCAGGTGAAAAACCTCTAATCCTGGCATGCTGGCTCCCAGGTACAACAAGACAGGGCAAGTAAGCAGATGAAGTGTGATGAATTCTGGCCATTCACACTTTCAACCTTATTTGAATCTCAGAACCAGATTTAGCCTCTCCTGAAGTGAAAGAGCTATGTCTGTAACTACTTCAGATTGGGTTTGTACACTGCAAGATTTAAACCTGGCTCAGCTTTAAATTGGGAGGGTAAATTGAAGCCTTCCACTAAGGTTGGGGTTTTTTTTATGGAATTGGCATAGGGTGTAAATCAGGGCACCATTTGGGCACATATATTAAATGGAGTGGAGGAGCATATTAAGATGCCACTGTGTTAGGAGTATATAATTAGGCAAGATTATTACTCTTCTAGCAGGCAGATGGTAGTCTTCAGCCGTCCCTAAAACCCTCACCCAATTTTTTTAATAGGCATACAAGAAGAACAGGAAAGAATATACAATAGGCTGCATTAACATGCCAGATTGGATTTAGCTCCATAAATTGATAATAGTACTTTTGACATGACTGTGACATTAGCAGAATGACCATTATAATTAACCTACATCCTAGAACTCCTGTCATATTTCACAATGGCAAAAGGAAGGCCATTTATATTACAAAATGACCTCTGTTATCACCTTGTTTGGAGGGGGAAGGTGTGCCTGGACTAACCACAAGAAGTATAAAACTTCCATTTTGAGAAGTAGCTCTTTCATTGCTCAGAACAGACATTTAAGGAGATCTCACTGCTGTCTGTCATCTTTTCTGATGCACAGGACGTGTGTCAAGGTGCTGAAGGCTTCTTAAGAAAGGAAGAGAAGTATTGCTGTGGACGAAGATGGCTGTGTGTGTGCCTCCTCTCGTAAGGTTAGATCTTTGTCACCGTAGAAAGAAACAAAATCTGGAAGCATTTGGTTGACTTCCTGAGGATTAAGACAGCTCAGACTTACCACACCCACACCCTTCCCCTCTGCTTTTTGCAATCAATGATGTAACTTGGGCTCTGCTTTTTCCCCTTCCCTCTCTTTTTAAATGTTGAGCTTCTAGTACAACTCACATTAACGTTAATCTCTGTGCATCACTAAGAGAACAAAGCCACTCTTTTATATCACAGTTCATCAGCCCACACCTGTGGTTTATTAATTCTGGGGTTCTGTCAAAATGTCCATTTCAAAGGCTGGAAAGTGGGAGCTGTGCCTGAGTTTGCACATTTTCACCGATGCCATGCAGAATGCATAGGCACAGAATCCCAGTTCAACTTGAAATGGCAAACCTCCACTTGGTGTGATTCTTAAATACCTACTATTTTATAAAAAGCAGGTATGGACAATATGTTAATTTGTATTCTAAATTTTGAGACATTCAACAAAAATAAGCAGCACTCAGGCCTTTAGAATTTATAAAATGACCACTCATGAAAAATTCTAATATTGGTGCTCGAAATAAGGATGTCCCTGGCATTGCATTCCCTCTCCCCTGCTTGACAGAGAACAAAGGCAGCATTGTGTGGGCATTTTACAGTTTATACTGGAGGTAAGTGTTTACAGCTGCATCAGGACAGCAATTTCAATGAGTGTGTAACCATTTTCAGTCCAGTTTCTATTAAAATAAAGGCTTTCAGAGGGAAGGGTAGAAGAGCTGATTTAAACACCTCTCAGTGATAGCAGATGGGGGTTTTGAGCCATACTCTGAGTTGACTTCAAACGGCAGGGAGAAAATATCACAGAAGTAGGGAACAAGCTGCTAAAGACGCCGACAGAGAGTGAGAGGAAGGACACATAAACTCTGGGAAGTGGGAAAGCCGAAGGCAGACTGACATCATCGCTGTAGTCAAAAGTGTCAAGCACAGATACAGCTGAGCCCACTTGCAAGATTTTCCACTCCATTTTGTTAGTCACACACATGCAACCTGACAAAGTGTGAAAGGCAGTGTCTGTTTACAAGTTTATTTTTCCAGTGGTTTCCTTCCCCCCACCCCCCTTTAAATTTTCTGCAGAAATTAAGTATATTGAGGTTACTGTCAGTGTGAGGTGAAGGGCTTCTGAGGAAAAGTTAAATATGTTTACAGAGAAGAAAGGGGAACACTCACACCATTAAGATGACTGTCACTAAGCTCTGCAGGTACTTAGGTGATGGAAAAACTTCAAATTAAGAGTAAGCTGGACAGAGACATGAGAGATAAGAGGATGCTAAAACCTTTAGGCTAGGAGCAGAGCTTAATATTCACAAAATTGCTGCAGCTTTAAGCATCAGTATCAAGAAAAACATGGGGAAAATATCTCAAAAACTGTCTGGCTGGAGCAATTAGATCCTAGAGCTGAATAGCTTTATGAAAGGGAAAACAGGAGACAGTGCCTATTTGACACCAGGGGACCAGGCTTAGTGGCTCAGGAGCTCTCTTTCAGGCCTGTGTCTACAGTCTGTCTTCCTGCAATACAGTGTGTGAGACAATGCCTTTTTCTCCTCACTCTGAAAAAGTCACATTCAGGAGGCCAGTAAAGGGACAGGCATGTTAGGAGTCAGTTCAGAGCTGGAGTTCGGGGCCCGAACAAAAGTCCCCTTAAGTGAAGGGAGTCTAATTACCATCCACACCGAGACTTGCACTGGATGGTGAGTTGTAGATACTCAAAAATAATAAAGCTAACAGTGGAGTTGTCCCTAAAAGCAGAAAAATCACTGAATCTTCACAAAGAGCACTAGGCAAAAATGGGCAGGCATCTCTCTGGGCCAGGATCAACTATTTAAAGGGTAGGAATGGGAAGGTCATGCAGTAGCAAGACCGAAGAATGGGCTGCCCGAAGGATCAGTGAGATGTGTGTTAATATAAATATTACCTAGCTTGGAAGGCAGAAGGGGCTGGAAGGAACAAACAGGCACAGAACTTAAAAAAAAAAAAACAAAACAACCTCAGTGTCGGCAAAGACAAAGTAGTGCAGTCTGAAGAAAACAATTCCACACACTCGTGAACGTTGCATGCATTCTGACAGGAAAAAACCTAAAGGGTAGATGATAGTGGAAAACGAAATGTGGAATCAAACAGAAAGCACTACGTACTCTGCAGGTCTGCTGTAGAGAATGACCCAAAGGTTTTAAAACTTAATGGGGGGAGATAATGTGAAACTAGGGAATAAGGCTAAACAGGCTTTGCAATAGCTGGAGAGCCTTGATACACCCATTGGTGATTTTTTGGATATTGTTGATGTGTTTGTGAATAAAAATATTCTCTTCAATAAATAAATTCCATATTGGTGGAACTAGCGGCTGGGGTGAAAGGAAAGAGCAAATTTAAAACCCTTCAATAACATTATTTTGTATACAAAGGGGCAGCAGAAACTTTACTAAGTTAAACTGCTGTCTTATAAACACATCCTCACTCAGAATCTGCTGTGTGGTTCTGATTACCTTGAGCAGAGGAAGAAAAAAGGATCCTAAAGGACAACAGAAATTATTAATGACATGGTGACTGACAAGACTTTTCTGTTTAAAAGAAAAGAGGAAAAGGTTTCATAGTAGATCTGAACACCCCAAAGGTGGTGATAGGTCATGTGTCTAGCAATGTGGGGGTTTACTGTTATACAAGCAATGAAAAACAAAAGATTTGAAGCTATTAATGAGAGAATGTAGTCAGTGGGATGCTTTGCCATAGGAACCACAGAAGAGCTATGCTGGAGCATCCATGAAATAGGATTTTTTGTAAAAAAACTAAAGTTAAATCTTCAGAGGGCCACTAGTCCTAAATTGTGAGGAAGAAATGTACCCTACAGGCAGTCTGCTTTATTAGGCTCCATGAGAGCTATTGCAATAGAACCAGGATTAGGGTCACTTTTGAGAATTTCTGAAATTCTTCGAAACTCCTGGAACCACTCCCTGTTTCCACTAGATGAACTAGACTGTATTTCAAGTAAATTCATTCTTTTGTTCTCAGTCTAAGACAACTATAAGACTATTTCAGCAAGCCTTTGCCCAAAATACATGCAAAGTAAAAATCAAATAAAAGATTAGATTGAAGGCTCGGGAATAACGAGGCTCAGGATTATTAAATAACCCAGCTAAGCTCCATTTCAGAAGCACCTAACATCACTTTTCTGGGGGGATCTGTGGCCCCAGGGAACACTACGACATGTGTTAGCTGCAAAGTGAAATTGTACATTATTTCACAGTTGTAATGGTAAAAGAGGAATATTAAAAATATTCATGACAGCTGTGCTTTTCTTTTTGGCGGGGGGGAAAGAAAAAGAAAGTTCACTTCCTCAGACCCAGGAGTGCTAACTATGATGAAAATCTTTTGCACTCTGGCTAACAAACATTGTCTGCTTTGCTTGACTGATGAAGATTAGCTGACTTCTTACATTAAAGAAGTTTGTCTTGTATGGGCTGAAGTGACAAGACAATAACTAAGTGCTAATTGTGCATAACCAACACTAAAGATATGCAGCCCCATTATGGCGTGTAATAAATGAAGCGAACAACAGAAATATATTAGGTGCTCTAATAATGATACCAGAACTGTGGTTTGGGAAAAAACAGGATGTGAAGGGTTTGGGAAACGAAACCTAGGGCACTGTGTGTATCTCTGAAATGGGTACTGTGGGAGCCTCTGCCTGCCTTGCTCGGAATGCGGCTTCTCAGTTCTGTGGCAAGACAAAATTGATATAGGACTTTAAATAGCATTAGAACCTATAATTACTTTGCATTATTATATAGTTTAAGCAGCAGTTATTACTTGCCTGGTATTTTAATTTCCCATGCAACATGATGAAAAAGGTCAATTTGGCTTTTTTTAAAGAGCGTAATTGTAGTGCACGATACTTATTAGCAGCTGTACATTTTATGGTTCTTTAGGGATGTTTGATTTTTAAATGACTACAGTGCTAAAAAATAATACACTGTAGGACAAGGTGAGTTAGGAAAGCTTATTTAGACCTTTGTCTAACTTTGTCGTGTCAGACTATTATCTTCCTAATTTCTCATCGCTTCCCTAAAAATGTACATCTTGTGTTTCATCCCAACTGAAGAAATGGAAAAAACATGAATGCCATGAAATGCTAAATAGGATCATGTAATAACTGAAAAATAGCTGAAAATAATAGGGACTGTAAGGAGTGGACATAATTGTCTCTCTCACTTCTCAGACTTCATAGAAGTCAGTGGCAGAGCTGCTAAGGGCTCTGGTGGAGTCAGAAATGGGGCTCTCGGTGAAATCTCCGACGGGATTTGGCCTCCACTCTGAATGTAGCTGGTATAAACTTGGCTCTATTCACCTCTGAAAAAATCAGTTGTTACAATTTTACCATTTTTGACATTCGTTCTCCAACTGTGCCATATGGGTGATGCTTCAGAACAGGGTGTCAGGTTTGGATCCTTGGGATTTTTATAACCTACGGTTGGGATATGGAAATAAAAATAGGACTGTAAGAGGTCCAATGCCGCTACAGAGGAAATGGTGGGAACAACATCTTTTAAATTTAAATGATTACAGTTCTGGCAACAGGAAGAAACAATGTGTACTTTAAAAGAAATACATGTGATAAAAATGAAGAATTAAAGTGAAATTAATGCAATAATGACAAATGGTACTGCTATGCTCTTTGCAGAAAAGGATCTCAAAGACCTTTATAAATATTAATTAATTAAACCTGACAGACAGCCTTTTGAAGGAGAGGAAGTAACATTATTCTCTTTTATTGATGCGGGATTTGAGGCAAACAAAAAGTTTTCTGGCCAAGGTCATGAAAGATGTTCTGGATAAGTCCCAGGAAAATTATCCAGGTCTTACTCTCTGCCTTGGGGTTCTGCAACTGGTAAATGTTTCCTCTTTGGAATGTATGCCCACACCAGTGCCGAGCTAGCACTTAGCTTATGGAACAGACCCAAGAAATTCTCTTAC
>VXAD01008394.1:233715-274362 GCA_013399195.1 Dicrurus megarhynchus
ACGTGGTTTTAAATGTAATCAGACATTTACTGAAATAGACAATCAGCTTTTTTTTTCCTAGTAGGTTTGTGTATTATTCAGGATTTCAATTCAAGCTGTGTGCACTGAAAGACAGAATTTGGCCCTTAGCAAATACTTCAGACAACATAAGATGCTATTTGGAGAAGCATAAAACCACATAAAAGAATCTAAAAGTTAATGAGAGAGACAAAAAAAAATTATCTAAGGATCTAGATTACAAAGCACATTGAAAAGCATAGTTTTGAGAACATGTAAATTTTACATGCCGAGTATTATTTAGATTATTAGATGGAGATTTCTTAGACATTTTGAAGTGACTTTGGGACACAAGTACTACTGGCTTTAAATAGTCTATATTCTCCTACTTCCCACAAGGTGTTTTTGAAAATCCTCCCTGTCAAATTGCAGAGAAAAGGAAGCAGGTAAATCTGTCCCACATGCATTTTCATGAATGCCAGGAAAACTTATTTCCCTCCCACCCATCCTCCCTTCCCTGCAACGGTTTTCTAAACTCTCATTGAAAATTAAATGTGCTTCCAGCCAAGGGGAGAGGAGAAGCTGCCCCACTTTGCCTGTTGAAGTTAAACCACACAAGAAACAAGAGCAGAGAGTTCCCACTGACCCTGCTCATCCACAGCCCTCCTGGGTGCACTCACTTGCATCCGGTAAAAGACTTTTGGTGGCTTTGCTTAAATTAACTCTGGGTCAATAATCAGACACTACATAGAAAGAAAGGAAAAAGGTGGGGAACAAGCTGACCACAGGAGAAAATGGCCACTCTTGAAACAGTCCTGGCTTCTGTCCTCTATCCTCAGCACTGCTGGTACGTGCTTCCCTAAGCCCCTCTCTTTCAAAATCTGTTATTGACATAGCTGGGATGTTGAAAGAGGGGATCACGATCAAGCTGCAGAACAGGGTGCTCAACAAATCGAAGCCCTGGGCCTCCAAGCTAAATTTCCAGCACTTCCCAGCTGCAGGTGGTGAGGTGGACAAATTTCCACGAGAGCTCTGGGTGTCTGGGCACTGAATTATTTCAGAAAATGTAAAATTGCAAGTGTCCTAACATAGGAGCAGTTAGATAATGTGGTTTAGATGCCTCTCCAGATTAGCTTAAAACCTTGTCCCAAATTTCAGATACTGCAAAGAAGGTGAAGGATGAGAAAAGTCAAACAAAAAAGCCCAGTTAGTTTAAGCGTGTTAAGGAAGGCATTCACACACACTTGCTGAAGCGTGCTTAAATGTCTGCTAAAATCAAAGGCTGATTCAATGTTTGCCTTCTTCGGCAATGCTGTGAGAAGAGGGTTAGTTTTGCCAAACTAGACCTGAGAAACCCTTTCACCTCAGTCCCCTTCATTTTCTTTTAACAGCAAACTCAGGGACCGAAGGATTAACTTGATGCTGGAAGTAGCTGATTCTCCTAACCCTGTTTGTAAGGACGCCCAGCCTGTGCCACCTTGGAAACACATCTCCACTTTGCTGAGGCTGAGCTGTGGTGCTTAGCTAGGGCCTGCACTGCTGAGAATTGGAGTTGGTGGCTGGATCTCAGGCAGACACAGCTGTGGCAGCAGGGCATGGCTGCAGCCTCGCAGCGCGGTCACACGCTGCTGTGTGCCAGAGCGTGCTTCGCTTTCACCTTTAGCTCACCTGCGTGTGTAGCAGTCCTGGCTCTGTCAGGCCACGTGTGACCTTTAGCACTCTGTGTCTGCAGCTGGACCTGCACACTGAAGGCAGGAGGTGCAAATCTCTCTCAGCTGAAGCTGCTGCTCCTCACACCCTTCTGATCTATACAAGCATTGTAGAAGAAAGTAATTGTATTCAAACTGAAGTCCAACAGTTAACGCAGAGGGGGTTTTTTTTTTGCCTTTCTGTACGTGGGGTGTATGCACTGCTTTCATCACTATGGGTCACAATTTAATGTAGATTTCCAGTTTGTTCCACCTGCTTGGAGCAAGCTATTTGCTGAATTCTGTCCTGCATTTGCTGATGTTCATGCAACCAAGCCTTTTTTTTTCCCCTCTGCAGACTGCATGAAAGAATTCTTTATGCAAAGTTAAAGTGGATGAATTCCATTTACAAACACCTCCAAACCAGACATTCAAAACAAAATATAGATTTACCTCTATATCCTTCCCTAATTAGGTTATTTGTGTCCTGTGAAACAATCTAAGCTTTCATTTCAAGTAAGTATTACCAGCCTTAATTTTGCTTGAAAAAATTTGAAGCATGATCAGACATTATTGATGTAATACCACTTTTCTAAATCTCTGGTTTGAAAAAGCTCTGGGAGGTGGGAATTTTGTTGTTCGGTCAATGGAGTGTTAACTCCAAAGTCTAAATCACACAACATTCAAAAACCCTTGTTCATCCTAGGAGCAAATATAGCTACATCGTTTATGTCACAGTCTGCTACCCTGTCCCTTCAGTCATGCAGTCAGATCATCTAACTTTCAGTTTAAATCTAAAATGCAATTTTAAGGAGTATTCTGTCCTAATTTACTGTCTGCTTTTAATCAAGTCACAAATTTGCTTCATTCTAAATTTTCTTTAACCACTCTGATTGACTCAAATGAAAAGCAGGGATGATTGTGCACGGTGCACAATGATCTATGCCTGATATTGTGGAAATAAATTCAAGTTAAAAATGACCTCCCAATGCACTCAGGGCTCTGCTTTGCACCACCACTCATGCATCGTGACATTCTTAAACTTCTACCAGTAAAGTCAACATCAATATTACATCCATTTCTACAAAGCAACCATATAAACTTCATCTTTCTACACATGCTTTACTTTAAATCATGCATACAAATCCATCTACACGCACAGGCTGAATCCAAAAATTTGCAGATACTCAGCTGACATATTTTCATTGTCAAACTCAGGCAACTGAAAGCCAAATTGAATGCTCCAAGTCAAGTAAGAGTAAGACTGCAATATCCCAAGCTGGTTCCCAGCCTGGGGCAGGTCTAACTGGCACAGTGCAGTGGTTTGGCTCAGACAAAGTGCTGTGGCCATGCCGTGCTGTGCTGGGAGGCTCATGGCCCAGCTAAGGAGCCACCACTTACCAATGAGGTGTCTCTACACTCTTCCCAGACCTGGAAACTTGTTTGCAGCTTTGTGCTATGTCCTGCGTGCTGTGGATGTCACTCAGGGCTGTACCTGCACCTTTCAGTCGTGACAAAGCATTGCTGAGCTCTGTTTGCCACCTGCCCTCCTTTCTTCTCACCTGAAGGACTGATCTCAACGATGGCTCACTGATAACTTTGCCAGGATTGGGATGGAGGGGTTTGGGATAACTGATTGCCAGGAACAGGATGGAAGGGAGGGACCCTCAGGGAGGGTGACTTTCACCACGCTCATGCTCACAAGCCACGTGGGTGCTGCTCCATGCAGCAGCCATCAGTCCTTGTGGTAAAACCACACACCTGATGTTTGGCAGTCCCTCCTGGGAGGGAACCAGTGTCACCTGCAACAGGGACATGATGGGTTTGTCACTTGTAACTTCCACATTGCTGCAGAGGAAGCAGAAACCCACAGAGGTGCTACTACGGTGCATTTCAAACTCATCCACCCACAAAAAGGGAAGAAGAGATCTAGGAAGAAAAGGACCTAAATGAACAGAAAGTTCCTGATGAGCAGTGGCCAAGCTTCTATAATTTCCCAACACCTCTATTGTTTCTCCATTGACTAAGGAGAAAAGGTCTAAGTGGTGCATATGGAGTTTGCCCCTGGAGATGGGGGAAGGGAAGGAAATTAAGGTACAAATATATAATTAGCTGCCTAATGTGAGGGACGTAAAACACAGACATTTTTCATTTTGCCCCAGAGGTGACTGAGAATGTAGAATCTCTGGGCAAGAAATCAATGCACGGACTGTCAGGTAAATACATATTGAAATATAAGTGGGGGGTAAGTTAATAGTTCTATGAGGTCATATAATAAAGTCTATAGTTCTTTCATCAGCACTGCGAACAATGCAGTTACTGTGTTCCTCCCCTGGTGTAATAGCAAAGACGGTTGCTAGACTCTGAAAATAAATTATGCCATGCTTTATTAAATGGTAAACAGCTGTTCCAGCCACAATACAGCACATGCTAATTGAAGAATGCCTTAAGCAGTCCTATAATAAAAAGCTTTTAAGAGTTGGAGAGGAAAAAAAAAAAAGCCAGCATCATGACAGACTTAGTATCATGGGTTCCCTTAGTTAAAATTCAACACATGGGTCATTCAAGGTGAGAAGTATATTCTGGGAGAAGATCTACAGTAATGAACATTTAAGAATCATTAGCAGGCTCTTTCATGCCACGATGCTGTAGGCAAAGACGTGCTTAGGTAGGACGTACAGCCACAAGGTTCACATCGTGTTCCCATGCCTTGTTTTGCAAAGAGATATGTATCCAGGAATACAACAAATGTGCCAGGAGAATTGCATTTTCTGAGGTGGTGATCCCCAGCCCAGAAACCTCACTGCTCAGGGGAATCACCCTGGAGACCTGGGCAGAGAACAAGAGCTATGGCATGAGCTGTAAAAGAGCACACAGAGAAAAGAGAGATGATGATACACAGCGTCGTGAGCCCCAAACTAGCAGCATTTCATGAGCAGGGGTATCACTGTCCCTTTGCAGAGCTCTGGCCCCTCATGCCAGCCTGGTTCTGCTGAGATGAGGAGGTATGTGGTGTCCAGCAGTTATCAAAGGGGCTACTAGGAATGCCAAGGTACAGTCATTGTCTTTTTTTTTTTTTTACATTTAGAGGTCTCTGCTGATCCCTGCACTACCTTTCTAAGCAGCCTTGTGCAAATATCCCCGCTTTGCACCTCAATTTTCCCATCTTTACCTTGCATTAAAAGAACTGGAAGCCTGGCATGAAAAAGTCCCTTAAGAGTCCTGAATTATAGGTACTATGAAAAATATAAATGTATTTATAGCAGCTACTAACTGACATAAGCATTTGCCCAAGGATGACATTCAGATATGTGGCACTCAGACTACCAGACACCTGCTTTCAGGGAAATTGCCTGCAGAGCTAACCTGGATGTGCGTGCGTGTGCATGCGTGTAAGTGTGCGTGCAAAACAGAAACAGCAAAAACAGTTTCACAGCGGAGAATAACCAGGAAAAGAGCCGTGTTTTCCCCACTACACAACACAATAATTCCTTCTCCTGTCTTTGGGATTTCTCCTTACTAAATAAAACCACTGTAAGATGAGTGCTGCGTGGTGAGCGAGATGATTTTTATTTTTATTTTTTCCCCCTCATGTTTGCAATAAGCAAAGTGCTTAGAAATGAGGAAAAAAGGATACCCGTCAATCCATTAGATGGCATGCAAATATTTCATTCTGCTCATAGAAATCATATGATGTGCTTGCAAATTCCTGCAACAAAGCGCTGGTTTAATGGAACTGCTCTTCCTATAGAAATGGAAACAGGTAAAGTTTTCCTTCATTGGACTGTGTGAGCATTTCCTTTATAAATAAAAGCTGCAGTATCTAAGGTATTTCCTTTGTTGTGTCACCTTTAGGACTTACTATTTGAAGTATTCCATTGAAATGGCTACGCTCTGTGCAGTGTTCAGAATTTTAAGTAAAACCTTAAGCAGTTACAAATCAAAGCATCGGGGTACTTTGAAGCAGCACATGCACTATATACATTGCATTCTGCATGCATATGCATTGCTGGTATCTATATATCATTGACACGTTCACAAGAAAACATTACAGCTTTGGGGAAAAATATTTCAAGCAAAATATGAACATTAAAAGAAAAAAAAATGTACTTTTCAAAACTCAGATTTCAGCATCTTTAGGGCTAGTTCTACATGTATGCTTTCAAAATATGTCAGACTCAGAGAAATCACCGTGACATTTTTCTGACATTAACCCAGTTGTTTTGATAAATATTACACTACAATAAGAAGATGCATTAATTAGATAATTACAAATAATCATATTTTTTCCTCATGTATTTATTAAATGTTTTAGGTTTTAAGGTATCGATATTTTTACACCTGCATCTGGTTTTATAGCTTCTTCCTCACTCTCTGTGATTTTTGTTTCTCTTCTAAAAAGAATGCTTGAGGAAATTCTGTGCTGTCTCACTCAAATTTATAATTAATGTAGCAGAAAATTATATTTCTAATTAAATAAAACTGAGCATGAATTGAGGCAAATGCTTGAAGCATTATAAACAGCACAAAGTTGGGAGAGGAACAAAATCGCAAACAATGAGCAGGTAATGTAACTGCATATATTAGAAACATCTCAATTATTACATCCACAAAGGCAGAACCTAAAAAGCTGCATTTCATAAGAAGGTGTCATGTTGACATATATTGCTCATTAAAAAAGGTGCCGTTTGTGTATGGGTTACTGTTCTTCGTATGCATGAATACTGGTAACACTTTGTGGAGAAGGAAAGCCCTTGAGATTTTGTGTAGTTTGAATATTTAATGTAACAATAGTTTGCTCCCTAATAAAGAAAGGAAAGAAATTTGGGAGACGAGGACATAAATTTGCCTATTTATTATGTTGCGCTGACTGCAGCTGGGTATCGGCACCCCCCGCACACCTCTCCAGATCTGCTGTTAAAATTAGTGACTGCTCACAGCGGCTGCTCTTTAACCAAAACAGTGGAGACTACAGAAGAGAAGCTCCCCCCCGTCCCCTTTTTAAGCAGGAAATAGCAGGAGGCGTATATAATATTCGTATATTGTATATATGTGTGTGTACTAACCTACTAGTTATCTCTGCTTACACCCCGGCTGTCAGGAAACTGTCAGCTGTAAAGGCGATAAGGTGGGCAGTTTAAAGAAGATACCGAAGCCTTAAGCTTCTTAATGTGCCACGAATCAATCCCATGAAAGCAAACAACTTGAAAAAAGGGTTATATGTATTTAGGAAATCTCCCGGCTCCCCTCGCCTTGGCTGGAGCCGGAGCTGGCGCTGGAGTTTTCTCACCCTAATGACCCCTGAAGCGGCCCGGAGGGATTGTGGAACAAGGCCGTTCCAGGAGGCAGCTCGCTAATTGAGAAGTTGATCGGGGGGAGAGGGACCCCGCTTTACCACGTTAAGTCTCCAAATCAAGCATGACCAGATTGACGTCGCCAAATCGCCGTCTGGAGGCCGCTCCACGCCAGGAGCAGCAGGGCTTTTCACACCTGATGGGGCCCCGCTCTATCTCCATCAAGTCGTATTAAGGAAGGGATGTGTTACGGGGTGGGAGCCCACGCCCCGCGCGAGCGCTGCCCGTGCCGGGTAATTGCTGCTCCCCAGCTTTCCTGAAGGTAGCAAACGTGCCCGGGCGGTGGAGGCACGCGTTGCCAGAGGCAGGCGTTGACGGCTCCCGTCCCACAGCCCACCTTCACCTCCCCTCCAAGAGATCAGGCGGGCTCTCTGAGTTCAGGGGGAGCAATTAGAAGAATTAATTCTTTGTTCCGCGCTGAACGGGCGTGCACCAAAGTGCTCCGGAAAGGAGCGTGTTTGGGGGCTACTGCCTTTGTTCAAAGCCACCCAAACAGGGGGAGTTTCAGCGACGCTTTGGACTCCAGCCATTAACTCCTGAGTGCTCCCAGCTGTCCTGCAGGACCGGAAAGGCACAGGCCTTCCTTGGAGAGGAACGGAGACTGAAGCGGGGGGATTCAGAGCACAAAGGGCTGTAAAATGGTGAACTCTTGGGCGTTTCAATTATGGAGGGATGCCTAACTGTCTTCTACACTCCTGAAAATCCCCCTCATCAGCAGTTTGATCAAGGTGACAGAGGCAGTCTGGGATTTAATCCCATCTAGGATTAAAACTCAACAGTTCCTGCCCCACGGTCCTCAGCATGCATCTACTTTAAAAGAGAGAAGTTCTTATTTTTCCATACTGTCAGGAGATGCGGCCACAATGTGGTCAAGGTTGTCTTGTCAATTTATCTGTTATTTATGTAGAGCAGGGGCCTCCTGAGCTGCACTGAGGTAAAATTTAAGCTGAGGAGGAAATATAGAAGGATGGGAGTTGTCAGCCTCTGAAATTCAGTGGAGACACAGGCAAACACTCAAGGGGATATTACAAAAGCTTGAGTAAATTTTTCCTAAACAGCATACATTGGGATATGAAAGCAGGCTCTATAGGACTATCAAATCCAGACTTTATTTCTCTTCATATACTACTTATTCAGATCTAAAGAAGGAGTACACAAAGTCAGGGCATAGAAAGATAACATGATTTAGAGGAAAAAATATTGGAGAGAGACTGCAAGGCATTATATGGAGAATATTTCCATATTTACTTTGAAATTTCTTGGGAAACCTGAGCTAGTTTTTATTCTTTTCAGGAATAAAAAACTAACAGACAAACCAAACCCACACCAAACCCGACATTTCTACTACTTTACATAAGTCCCTTTTCCCCTGAAACCTTCTGTGAGAAATATCTATCAGTGGTTTTAATATGGATTTTTTTTGATAGAAATATGAAGAGAGAATAGTAGAGAAAAAAATCTCAAAAGAATCAGCAAAGGTCATTGCATGAGAAATAGCATCTGGCTGTAGATCACATATACTGTACGTATTGTATTACACACTGCCTTTCACATATTTTTAAACGGGGATCACCAAATTACATCTCAGACATGACAACAGATAACTGCAGAGATCGGGATGAAATCTTCCTCCACCTGCAATATCCCTAACCCCAGAAAACCTTGACTAACTCAGCAAAAGTTGTCTCGCTGTGTTTCACCACCCTCCCTCTGAAACCGGTTCCTCTGCTCCTGTTGCCAGACACCAGACATGTCAGATTCAAACACTGTGGCAAAGCCAGCATTCCTGGGCATCACTCTGGAGAAGGGGAAACGGGGATTTTGTTTGGTTCCGACTGCTGTTACGACTCTGAGCCCCTGAAGATGAGCTGATATTGCAGCTCATCCCTCGCCTGCCTGTTGCAGCAGAGAGCAGCCGGCACTGCTGCGAGCACAGACAAGCTGAAGTGATGGGGAGCGATAAGAGAGCAAAAAGTGTGAATGAAGCAATCCCGTTCCACTGATTTGTCGGGGCGGGTAAATTTATCCTGCTCTGGACTCTCTCTGTGATACCCCA
Organism: Dicrurus megarhynchus; assembly: GCA_013399195.1. Taxonomy (NCBI): domain Eukaryota; kingdom Metazoa; phylum Chordata; class Aves; order Passeriformes; family Dicruridae; genus Dicrurus; species Dicrurus megarhynchus. The sequence goes on from VXAD01008394.1 coordinate 242,811, forward strand.
GGGCTGCCGCGCTCTAGGGCTGGTGGAGGCTGCTGAAGGCAAGGAGGTGCGTTACTGTGAGGGTTTGAGGGACGGGGAAGAGGCAGATCTGAATTGGTCACAGCATTTAATGCACCCTGCGCAGCACCCTTGGCCCTCCCTGTTGCACTGTGTCCGTGGCTAGTGTGTGCATCTCCATGTGTGTTTCTGGAAGGGAATACACTCTGCCATGGGAGCAGTTGGGGGGGAGGAGTTGTTCTTAAAAATGAAAGTGCTGCTCAGATATATGGGAGTGGGCAATGTGGGAGAAGGCACCCTTGGGAGGAGAGACATGGATGGCCCTGGACATTTTCATGCCCTTCCTCCAAAACTGAGGTCACCCTGAGTTTGTGACCGTGTTTCCTCCTCCCTGGGGAAGTATTGCCTGCCACAGGTGCAGCAGAGCCCAGTCAGACCTGTCCTGGCACCTGTACCATCTGCTGTTGCTCCATAAAGTGTCTGAAAAGTATTCCACAGACACACATTCCCACGCATCCCACCCACCCATAACCCTAAAGGGAGAGAAGTCTCGCAGCACTGAAGGAGTATTCTCTATTTTCTGGCACCTTTTGGAGGCCTTTGTGTCAGTGTAGAGAAGATTTCAGATGCTGTCAAAACAAAAAGGAACTACTACTGCTCCATGCCGTTGCTGGTGACGTGACTGAAGCACAGTTAAGCAGAGGATAGCATTTTCAGTATCCCTGCTCCAGTACTGTAAACCCAAAGTTCCAAAAGACATCCACTAGAGAAATAGGAAGCAGTGAAAATTGCAGAGGTGTCTGCCTCAGTCTTTTCCATTGTGTTTCTGCCAGCAAAACATAGGCCATTAGATAAAATGCTAACTTGGATTGCAGATCTTTTGTTTATTCCTCCCTACAACTCTTCAATCCTTTGTCTTTGTCTGTTTCTACCTCATTCTACTAATTTTCCCTCCTTTTTGTTGCTATTTCTTTTATTGTTAACTTTCTCTACTGTTCAGGCTTTTCTGTTTCTGGCAGGCCCATCCCTGTGGTGTACATTTACTCACTCTCACTTAACACATGTTTTTGTGTAGACCCTGACCCAATTCACCATTCCACCCAAATTTCAAGTCTCATCTTCCACTGGAGTGCATTTTCCTTCTAGCTCCAGTTACATTTCAGGAATAAAACTTTTTCTAAATTGTAGCGAGTGGCTTCCAGTATTTACAGTTTGATAATTACCACCCTTTCTGAGGATTTAAAGATGTGCTTGGCACGGTCACCATGGCAAATTTAGGACATGTTCCATTGATATATGGTCTGCTCTACCTTTCCTATCACCTGTGAAGTTAGGTGGGAAGTTTTTTTAGGGGAGTTGGAACTATGTGATCTTTAAGGTGTCTTCCAACCCGAATGATTCTGACTCTGTGATTCTTGGTAGCTTAAGAGGTGAGTTTAAAGTCACTCTTAAGGACAATGAAGGATGATAGATGAAGCAATGGAGGAGTCTTTCTCTTTCTATAACCAGCTACTGGTTGTAAGAGTTATAAGGGAGGGGATTAGGACTGGGCCCTTTAGAAAGGAGTCCTCCAAAATCTTGTTTATTAATGTAGTAAGAATGAGGAATATTCCTGTTCGTAATTTATTGTTGTAATTGGCTACCCTACTAAAGCCACTGTACTTGTACCTCAGGCAGTACACAGCCAACCAGACAAGGCTCGAGCTGCAGCAGTTCTCTGCCCTGCACAGCATCAGTTATGCCTCATTTCTTGAATAAAAAATTGTCCTATTAGTTGGCATTAGGACTTTTGGGGTGTAACTCGGGATTTTGAGAAACAGACAAAATTCTCAGAGGTTTCTCATGTCCAAATTCTTTGGAAATCTAGCCTCGAGCTCTTCATTTTGATGTGGTTCATTTTAGCATGAGAGGGCAACTCGAGATGATTTTAATTTAAAAAAATGAAAATTATCCTCTTTACAGACGTGCACGTAAAGGGGAAAATAATAAGGCCAAAGCCCTTCATGCTGCATTTTAATTGAAGCTGGAGAAGTATTAATCAGAGGGCAGGGAGACAATCAGTTACACATCAGACATGAAGCACACCCAAGGCCAGCTCTGCGTGGCAGGACAGAGGGGGAGCCTTGCAAACGAGCCCCGTGGCAGCAGCCCACGTAAGCCCAGTCTGCCCTGCTAGACTCAGCACTTCCCTCACAAGGCTCAGCTTAGTGCTGTCTGTAAGCAGCCACTGCTCAGCAGGGATTTTTGTCACCTGCTGCCCCGTACAAGCAAAGGCTGCTTTTTCCTCTAACTCTTCCCAAAAGTTCTATTAAGGGATTTCCTCACTATTCATCTGCAAGTATTAAATTGACCTGAAATTATGGATGGGTTATTCATACAGATAATGGCCACAAATCCTGCCATGTGTTCCTTATGTACCTGCTAGGAAACCCATAGGGGTAAGAGGTGCTATTTCTAACTGAGCTGACTAAAACCTGCTAGTCTAAAAAAGAGTAATACTTGACAAACCATGTTTGTGTAAATATGGGTTTTCCAGTCATACTAGATGGTTTTATTATGCTGATACAGTATATTCCTATTAGGAGTACTTTGCCAATGTTGAATGTCAATATTTCTAGGAGGGCAAGTTTTCACAGCGTTGAATATTCCTCAGTTCTGTGAAGAAAAGATTACAGACTTCAGGGGGATGAATCATATCCACACCAATTTCCTGGATTGGACCCTGTGTTACCACACTGAAAGAGTCTGTCTGGGAAGAAACCCCAAACTTATGCACAAATGGAACAAATATCTGATACCAGGGAGAAGTGTTTTGTCCTAATGAAAAAGCCTGCTCGTTAACTAGGCTTTGCTTAGCATTTTTATTTTTATTTAGAGTGTTCCCACAGGCCTATTAAATTCCCCTACTCTTAAAACTAACTAAAGGGTATTTTAATTATCCAAGATATCTCAATTCATAGATTATAAAATGTAGAAAGAAAAAAACCCCATAGTCTGGAGTAATAATGTGCAGGATATTGCAGTTAGAGATATTTCCCCTGGATCATTGCTCTATAGTTCCATAGTCTTCCATATTTTCTATTTACTTCCAAAACAAAAGCTTGTTTTCAGCTTATTTTGATTCCAAACTCTTGTCCAACGAAAAGGGTTTCGTGTGCCATCAAGTAGTATTTTGGTTTTTTTTTACATAATCACAGCATCTCTGAGGAGACCTGAAATTCCAGAATCAGTGAATACTTCAGAAAGTACAGGACAGAAATTCACATTTGCACCTGTGTTTGCTTCAACGGTGTAAATGGCTGCTTTATAATCACTGAATATTTGCAAACAGCTCGACTAAAATGCTTCCTGGCACAGACATTAGCTGAAATTAAATATTGGACACTATCCTTAGAATGATGGCTTTTTTCTACCACTAACTAAGCCTATGCATGGAAAACTATAGGTGCCACTATCAGATCATCTCATTTAGAAAAAAAAACCATATGACAAAATTCTATGTTCAAAAGAATTCAGTCGAAAATTTTGTGATCTCGCATTTAATCAATTAATTGTACGCAACATTTCTGAGTTTTCTGTCAAATTCATCATCTCCCATGAAAAGGAAAAGAAGGAAGGAGAATCACAGATCAAGCCTATAATTGTTGAACTTACTGCTTTAATAGAAGCTGGTCTAACACCCACTGATCTGAAAAGCAGGAAAAAAGTCCCAAACAGTTTTTATTCCTAGGGAGACTTTTTTCCATGCCCTGCCAGCATCTGCAACATCGTTTAGTTTCAGTGAGAGCAGCTAAAGTTAGGCAAAACTCACTACTTTGTGCCCAGCCTCTACCCCTGAACTAATTCTTTTGGGCAGGCTTAGGGAGAGGAGGAAAGCCAGCTTCCAGAACAGAATGGGGGGTATGGTAATACCCTAAGTGCTCACTTACACTGCTAAACAAACAGACACAGGTCATTCTGTGGGCCCCTCCTTTTGTGACCAGGCACAAGCCTTGCCCAGGGCTCGCACACTAATGGGGCTCCATGGAAGCATTTCCTGGTGAGCCACAGTGGCAGCAGCGATGGAAACACACCCCAGCCTCAGCAGCAGCACCTCCACACAAGTGCTAGCTGGTATATGAAATAGATGCACGGTAAGAGCTCCCTGGTTTATGAGGGAGAAAGCTTTGCGTTGCTGTCTCATATCACTACATCATAAGCATTTCTCCAATAAGTTGTATAAATTTTTAAACAAGCAAATACTCTTATTGTGCTCAGTAGGTTCACTTGTATTAGGAAGATTTGCAGGACTGGCACTAAATGGGCAATAGTCATTATCCTCATTCCCTCTCTTTTTTTTGTTTACACACACACGTGTGTAGAATCACAGAATCACAGAAGTTTGGGTTGGAAGGGACATTAAAGATGATCTAGTCCCAACCCCCTGCCATGCACAGGAACACAGAAGAGTGTATCTGCATTACAGTAAAGAGAAAATGTAAAAATACGTCTAAGAGAGGGGGATTTAATATTTTTTTTGGTGAATGCACAACAGAATTATCATCTTCTACTAGTTCTGCTCTTGTAATTATAACCATGGGTCTCCTCTAGTGACTTGTCTGGCACAACCAAATCTGACAGAACCAGTTGTGCAGCTTTTTGCAATTCCTGCACTACTTCAGACACAACCATCCCTTCCTCTGTCTCTTGCAGAGGCATGATGAGGGCCCCACACAGGTCTCAGCAACAGCAGCATTGGTGAGAATTTGAAATCGAGGCACCAGACAAACATAGGTGAAATCAGCAAAACCAGGGAAAGCATAAGAAAGTGATGAAAAATAAAGAATTGTTCTGATCAGGGTGGTAAACACTGTCTACAGTGCACTAACACGTTAATCACATGTGAGGGGGTTTCTGCAGCTATGTTACGTGATGGGGTTTAACCAACCTCTGTGGTTTCACACTCCCAGCAGCTTCCTGGGCTCTGGAAATTAAAGATATTGAAATGTGTCAGGAGCGTAGGTTCGCCTGTTCTCCTCAGCTGCTGGTTCCAGGCGCATGTCCAACTCCACAGTGAAGCCATTTATAACCTTTTTTTCCCCTCAGCACTTTTTGGGGCCGTTTCCCGACACTCACTGGTGACCTTTCCCCATGGTGGAGCTGTTAAACAGCTGGCCAGATGTGAGACTGCTGGAAAGGTTAATTGCTGCTTTTAGGGAAGGGGCAGCTGTTCTAAGTCAGGGAGAAAGCCTTTCTACTCTGAGGAAGAGGGGATGGCCATCAGGATGTCACCTGCTGTTGTAAAGGTGATTCTACATTTTAGAATGCAAGTTCAAATAAATAGTTCTATCTGATTTCTCTTTACTTGAGGTTTTATCCAAAACCACTGGTATTTTGTGTTTATACTTGAACTAGTATTCCACCTCCAGTGATCACTGCCATAAAAGGAAGCTCTTCATAAAGGAACTATTTGGCAAAAAATGTGTGCATATATATTTGAAATAAAAGTTAAAAAAAAATCTAAAAATTCTGTTTGCACAGTGAGACAGAATAAAAAAACAACCCTACAGTTAAAATTTATATTGAAATATTGAGTAATTTTAATGCAGACTGAAACACCCACACATTGCAGAATTCAGAACCTGCAAGTAAAATTGACTACAAAACCAAAGTCAGCTCTGTTGGCTTTTATTGCCCTAATCATTGAGAAATGTAAAAAGCAAACAAAGAGAAAAAAGTATGGATAGCAAAAGGAAATGGATTTCAGACCTATGTTTGTAATAAACAAATCATTTGCAACAGAAATATTTCTTTAGAGTGAGCAGTAGAACTTAAATTTGGCACCACGTCTTTCAAACTCTGTTGAAACCTTGTGTACAATGAATATTTTCTTCAACAATAATTTATTAAATTGAGGGTTTAACAAGTACTTAGGCCTTGATACCAGAAAAATATGAGTGATGACATCACTTAAAACAATTTTATAAGAAGAACCACCTCCAGGCTCAGAGGCCAGAAATTCAGAAACCTTCAAAGGACAACTTCTAGATGTGCTTTAAAGGGCACATATGAGCTTGCAATATTTTCATGGCAGGAGGGTAAACAATTAATTCATACATACAGTGTTATATTATTGGCAATCTTCAGGAATATAACTATATAATTCGATAATTATTTCTAGGGGGGGTTTATTTGTTTGTTTGTTAGGTTTTTTAGTACTGTGGTGAATATATCAATCTTACCATCAGCGTGGTAAAATGTTCTTTCAGTAGCCAAAATAAGGCTATGGCATGGGGGAAAGGGAATAAGTGAGGAGCAACAACAACAAAAATTTAAACATCTTATTACTTTGATGGGGGAAAAAGCTCTTCCTGCATTGTTATGTTCATTTATTTTTTGTGACTTACTAGTACCTGATGACTAAATGTAAATAATGAAAAATGCAGTATGGTTCTGGGTGATAGCAGAACATTTTCTGCATGTTTTTCCATTTAAAATAAGAAGTATCTGAATAAACGTTCACTTTTAAAAAATGACTTAACGTACGTGTTCAGTTGCTATTTTGTCTAAACCTTTCCATTCCTCTCATCTCTGGGGAAGATTTTGGGTTGATGAACACAAAAATAGCATGATATTCTGTGGAAAAAAAGAGCAATCTCCCCAAAACCCCACCTCCTATTGCAAGTGTAAAAACAAGAGGCGATTTCCCAAAAATCTCCAAATAAGGAGCTTGCCCCGGAGTGTGCTGTCTGTTCAACCTGAAAGATCCATGTCCACTCATTCCAAAACCCACACTTGTGTGGTTAGGAGAGACACTCTGGTGGGCATCCCCTGCCTTTCCTAGAACATCCGTGTAATCCAACATTACCACACATAACCCAAAATCAAACCTGTTGGGGAGCTTTCAAAACTCACATTTTACACTTTACAGAATCTGTTGGATACAGATATAACTCTGTTTGTCTTCTGCACAAGTGTTGTCCAGCGAGTGTTTGAGAAGTTACAGCTTCTTCACCAAGTTGTGTTGTTTATTTTGCTAAATAATTGCACAAGGCAGATAAAAAACAGATGGCTTGTTGGTACCCCACAGATTGATACACATCACGAACTAGCAATTAGAAATTTTCAGCGAAGAACTGGGAAGGAGCAAATAAATTCTAGATCCAAATTAGTGACCAATAAGTTGACCATTATTAACTTAAAGCCAGCATCTGATGATTTAACTGTGCAAGGTTAGCTACCACAGAGCATTTGCTCACAGTAAACTGCTAATCTCACTGTGCTTCTAAAACCCAAAGAAAAATATGGAGGAATGCACAAACTGATTCAAATAAACCAGGACTCACTATTCATTTAATGAAAAGCGCTGGGTGTGCCTTGCATCAAAAAGCAACAATTTGTTATGTACTGTGGTGCTACAGTGCTCTGCAGCAGAACTGTTTAAAAATCTGAAGCATTCCTAAACTCTTTCACTTAAACATTTCTGCAATAAAATCTTATTGAACTGTTGCTTTTATTAATTTTTACACACTAGAGACCAAGTGAATGCAAGTTGATTTTTTCCCTTTCTCCCTCTTATGGTTTTTTTTTTTTTTTTAAACTTTGCCTACTACTAGCAAATAAACTATCTCTCTTTTTTAATAAAACCACGGCCTTGAGTTTTGGCCCCTTAATAGTAGCCTACATGGTCGACTACCCTTGGTGTTAAATTCTCTTAAATTGTATTTCTGTCAGTATATCATTTTTTTAAGCAATGGACCCTATAATAGCAAGCTCTGTTCTGTCAGGAGTACATTTTAACAGCGTGACACAAGTATTTTTCACTACAGGAGACAAACAATGATATGTATTACATGCAGTAAACATTGCCTTTGGTACATAGGGTTCTCTTAGCATTCATCTGTCTAAAATTTCATTGTGTCCTGCACAGGGAAAAAAAAAAAAAAACAAAACCTGCCTCTCATTATCTATTGCCGAGGGCTGTAGGTTTGTAAAGTGCCAACAATGAATTGTCACATTGCTCACAAAACAAGGGCTTGATTGAATATTACAAGAGCGGTAGAGACCCAGCAAGGTGGATTAAGGGATATTTTAATAGTGAAAACAAAATAACAAACCTTTCGCTGAGCTGCTTAACTAACAGTACTGTAATCATTTTTTTTTTTTTTTCCCTTAAAACAGGCCCCTTTTCCCCAAAACAAGTAGGGACAAGAACTTCATAAAATAGAGATGTTTTACACTTGATAGCATCCTGGAAAGAGGAGGGGAAAAATGGCAATTTTTCTGTAGGAAATGCACCCAGCCCTGCGATTTTACAGAACAAGGACTGTGATGGCAGTAGTTCCAAAATTCACAATGAATTTAGATAGGGGCTGCAGTTCAATAGTTAATTAGACTCCCAGTTACTTGGGAAAACAAGTTTTCCAGCGCTCATGCACATGAAGTGCCCTTTAGGTACTTTAGGTACCCCAGAGAATCTCTTCTCTGATGTCTTTGCCACGCTTTAGGTGGGTGTACACAGCCCCACGTGAGCCACCTGCAGCAGGGTCAACCCCTCTTTCCGTGCATTGGGTAGGCTGGGAGTGGATTTATAAATGGCTCAACACCGGCCCAATTCTCCTCTGATTCCAAAAACCAGCAGGGCTTCTGAGCACTTTGAGAAGCCTCACTGGCTTTGCTGAACTCAAACATGACTTTCCTGCAGCACCTCGAACTACAGGCACCACAAATGGGCAACGTGCAGAGAATTATTCACGAGAATAAAATCGATCAAAGTATACAAAATTACTCGGATGAAAAACCGATGCATTATTCACTTGTTAATTGATCCTTAAAAGAAATACGACTTTTCCCCTCCCTTTTGGGGTAGAATCATCACGGTCAGAAAAAGAAAAAAAGCAGGATTGACTTAATTTTTTAGAGAGTTTGGGTAAATTCACCACTCCGCAAAACCACTTTCTGTTGTAGGCAAAGCACTCACAAGCTCTCAGTTGTCTCTATTATAAAAACCAGAATGGGACATTTTCTCAGCTCCAAGGGAACAGACGCCTTGGGCAGAAATCCTGCAGTCCCAGGTTCACATGTATGGAAGAACTTCCTCCCTCAAAATCAGGAAAGGCTTTTTAGTGCCGGGGAATTACTGGAAAGGGATTATAGCAAGCACTGATTTAAAGTAAGCTAAAAACCTCTTGGTAAGATCTTCTGGGCCCAAAGCAGAGAGGGCTGCAGCACACGGTAAAGCAGCAGTCTGTATACAGAGGATGAGGTTAAAACAAACAACGTGTGGAGCTGGGGAGGGAGAGAGGGAAAAGGGGAAGGAAATGTCTTTTTAAAAGGTGACAAGACTTCTTAAAAGGCTGTTATGGAAATTACCAGGGATTTCTTCTTCCCCGGAATATTTTAAGTTAAAGCACTGGCATACAAAACGTCCAGTGGATCGATCAAGGAGAGGCAGATACACAACTCTTTATCCCAGGCACATAGCTCATTTTGCATCTGATAACTGTTGGCTGTTGTCAGGGCTGTTTAAAGGGTGGGGGGGTTACAGGAAGAGAAATTTACAGCTGTTTCACAGAGACAGAGAAGAGATCATTTGCTCTACACAGCCTTCAAAAAGAAATATAGAGAGTAGCTGGCATTGGTAAATGCTGAGTTTCCTTGCCAAAGCCTGTAGCCTTATGAGATTCTCTATGCATCTTCTCAGCCGAGCTGAAGAAGGTTTGGCTGGAACAGAATTGCTTCTCACCAGCAACATCTGCTACAAGATCTGGAGATCTCTGTCATAACAAAGCCTGTTTTCAGATTCCTGCCCTCCTGTAGGTGCTGCGTGCCAGATAAAGGGGCTGGAACAGGATAAATGGACTCTGCAGGCCCTACATCCAACTGAGGGGGAATTGCCATAAGAAAGGGGAAATGCAACCATTAGCTCCCGTCCAAGGGCCCTTCTGACAAGCTCTGCTTTGGCAGAACCGAAGGACGGTTCACAGCAGATGTTCTGGATAGCCTTGTCAACATTATGCTGAGCTCCTTTGGCAGCGCAGGTCTGTAAGTGTACAAAAATAACTCCAAGAATCTTAGGCTGAAATTTCGGCACTGGGTGGGATCACAATTGCTGGCTTTTTCTTCAGGAAACTTCCCTGTCCGACCGTGCAGGAGCCACCACCTGGCAGTCACGCTCCACCACCTGAGCTGGAGCCAAAGCCCATTCAGGACAGCTCCAGTGACCCGACAGGGACAGGTTCCCGTGTGGCTCCCCACACACCCCACACTCAGACAGCCAGACCAGGTTCCCCAGAGAAGAGTCTTGGGTGTCTGGATCCATGAAGCAATTTATTCATGGCACAGTAACACAGAAACAGCTCAAGCTCATGCCTCCGAGGAGGGACCCCAAACTAAGGAACCCCACAGGCTTTCATCCCCTCATGGTCCAAGCTCGAGATTCTCTGGGATCTTCCTGCTGAGCCTCCTTTCTGTGAGTACCCACAGGTCCCTGAGCCCCTATTTTGCAAAGTAGAGCTCCCTGCCACTGGCTGTGTTCCTCCACACTTTTAACTCTTTCCTGACCAGTATGTCCAGGCTCCGGTAGGACCTGTCTGAGGAGGTTCCCATCAGCACTTCCCTCACCCTGACAGAAGGGAGCTGTAAAACTGGAATACCTTTGCTGGGAATGCAGAGAAAGGATGTGGAGAAGTATGGTACTGCTACTGTGGTAATGGAGGTACTGGGCATCAGAAAAAAAAGTACCAGAAAGGCTCTTATCTGTTGCCACATCAGCCAACATTGCTCGGAGAGCTACTGCCCAGAGCCTTCACTGCTTTGCCCATCCAACCATTATGTGTCAGCTCTGCAGCCTGACCTCTCCCACTTTCTCACAGCACGGGGGGAGAGGGGAGCGGGTTTCAGCTGCCCTGCTCTCTGCACCAAAAAAAAAAAGAAAAAAGAAATTATTTGACCCATTTCCATTCCTTCATTTCTAAAGAATGCAATGTTGAGGCATCAGTGACAACTGTGTCTTTAACACAGCTGATCTATAAGGACTGCCAGGTAATTAGGTTGCTTGATTTCTTGAGACTACAGAAAGAGCCGGGAAGTCCACGGTGGGCACACATGTGGTAATTGCTGTGTAACAAGATGCTCACCCATCTGTCCAGAGTCTTGTGTGTCCATTCACTTCAACTCCACTGACAGACACACAGAAGGCAAGTCTGACTTCAGCATTCACAGGTGACATTGCTAGAAGAGCTTTGCCCCCACCTGATTTTACTATAGCAATTAAATATTCATGCATTTGCTACAAAGCTTATAAGGCAGATGAGAAATACTCATAAAACTAGATTTAAATCACCTCACCTTTGGTTTTTCATCCCAGACACTTTACAACTGCTGGAAAAGGTGTTGACTACTCCTAAATAAATGCATGTGGGGGTAAAAACAGACAAACTTCACATGCTGCTCACAGCTCTGTATCAGTGCAACAGCCTAATGTAAAACAAAGTCCTTGGCTAGTGCTGCCACAAGACTTTCATGTGTAGACTAAAGACAAGGCTGGGGACCTGCTCACCTCCCTTGTGCATCAAGCTCATAGCAATAGGAGAACAGGCAAGGAGGGGAAGCTAAAAGCAGACTGGATTTTGCCATAGTCATTACTGTGTCTCCTTCACCATCCTCAGACACAACTCCTTTTCCTGTAGCTCCCCACCACAAATTTTGGGTGAAGCCTTAAAAAACCTCTAACATCCATTGTTAAAACTCACAAACTAGAAATTCTGTGCTTTGGTGCAAGCAGCGACTCGGCTTGTGGGACTTTTTGGAATCACTGCAGCAAGTCGTGAATGATGTATGAAATGAAAAATCCCTGCTCACTGCACACAATTCAGATAGTAAAATCTCCCTGGAGCATTAAAAAAAGCACTTGAATGTGTCATTTTATTTTTGTCCTGTACCCAGAAGACTCCCTCATCTCTCCCCAAGAACATGCAGATACCTCAGCTATCACCAGAGAATGAGAAAGCACTCTTGGAGCTAAAGTAGACGGGTTCGGTTTACACGGTGTTTCCAGGAAAAGATACAGGGACCTGGAGCAAACCAGACAGAATTATATTGGAGTCGTGTTCAGGCCTTTCTCCAAACACAGTTTTTTTGGTCATTTTTTAAAGTAATATCTAATCTCATCAGCCTGACTCTATAACTTGATTGACCTTTGGAGATTGCATTAAGGAAGCAACAACAGCATGCTCAATGTGGTTAGGACCATGAGAAGAAACATTTGATATAAATATCATGTGTGGGACTAGACATCATTTATGCTGGGACAAATACAGCAACATGCTTTGAATTCAGGCCTCTATTCTTTGTTACCCCTTCAGTGGATCTTTTTTCCGTGCCTGTCCTTTGGTGGTGACCTTTTAAATCTGGCAGAGCCAAATGTCTGCTGCCACAATTTAGCCATCTTTGGACTTGATGCATGTGGTGCTAGCACAATGAGATAGGAACTTTTTATTGTGGTTTTTGAATTGTGCAGGGTTTTTTTTCTTTTGGAGGGGAAGAGGGAAACTCTGGCAGCAGCAATATAGAACACAGAGGAATGTTGGATTGCTCTCAATGGGGATTTCTTCCTTCCCAAAACTGCTGCATGCAGCGGGCAGCCTCTGTTCACACACACAGAGAGCTCCCCCATCCCTTCCTCCTCATCCAAAATGACAGAAGATCTCCAGAATTAATCTTGCAGCAAAACCACTCAGTTTGGAGCACACAAACTGTCACTCTTTCCCAATCACTAAAAAGTGGGGAGTTGCCCAGTTTGCTGGTGTTCATTTTGAGCAGAGGGAGGACGGAAAATTGACAGCAAGACTACAAATCTACGGAAGAGTGATCTGTCCAGATGCAGATGTCTTGGTGGCTGCATTTAGTTTTAGGAACAGAAAGCAGGGGTCCCATCTAAAGACAACTGATGTTGTCTTCTCTTGACAAGTTTTCTTAAATTTGCAATTTAATAATTTTTTCCTCCCAAATTTCAGTGATGAGGAAGGACAGCCACCTACACTGGCATGACGCATCTGTCATCTTTCAGCATTTTGGAATTTCAGGGAAAGCGGGGAAAAGGGTGCAGCTATTTAACCCTTTCACTTCTCTTGCTCCTTCATATAAAAACCAGAGCTCCTCCCCCTTGTACACAGCAGAAGGAAGAAGGGTCTGGGGGGATCATCAGACACCTGCCCCTGAGGCAGGGGCAGACACAGAACTTCACAGTGTGTCCTCCACCCACCCATCAGCAGTTCTGCCTCCAGCCAGCAGCACTGCAGTGAGGATGAATTAACCAATTGGATTGTTTGGGGTTTTATTTTGTAGTAGCAAACCAAGAAGGAGACAGCAAAGACACTGGTAATATCTGCTCTATTCCTCCTATCAGGAAGATGCCAACTCTGGGTGTCAGCACCCAGTCTGGGAAGCAAAGCGCTGCTAGCAGCTCCTGTAGCAGCTCCTGTGCACTTCAGTGCCTTTCCTTGGCAAACATACCAGGCCTAGGCTGGATTTGGCTTCACAAGAGGTCAGCTGGGGCTTAAGGAGCCAAAGAACCAGGGCTTCAAAGCATGCATAAAGCAGCTCCTCAGAATTTGGGGGTAAGACGGTCAGTTCCTGAGTGCCTTGCAGGGATAGTGGTTTCCAGGCTTGCAGTGACAAAAATCACATCTTTCCACTTAGGCAAGGTTTTTTTTTCTGGGAAATTTAACATGTTTGCAATCATTTTCTAAATCTGTTTCCTTCTCATTCCAATTTTTTTTTTTTTTTGGGGGAGGGGGGAAGAGAGGGAGTGGGTAAGAAATACTTGTCCCCTATATCAGTTTTTTGATACTCTGCTAAAAGCAACACTATACTTGTTATATAATATTGACAGTATTCCACAAGTAAGCCAAACAGGAGGCACGTGGGAGTTGGTGGCAAGAACTAACTTTTTCAAAAAACACACCTTAAAACCAGAAGGATGAGGAGGAAGAGCTGGGTCTCAGAAGAAAAAGATTTATGGTGGTTAAATCAGACAAAATTATAAAGTGGTTGTACGTCTGCTGAAATAACCTTACACATATATTTATACAAGCACATGTATAAAATAGATAAAAATTACTTTTTCAAGCGGTCACAAAGAAAACTTTATCTGCCACCACAGTGAGATGATGTGATTAATAACAAGATTACTCAGGGTAGCTTGTTCCAGAGTTATTTGTTCAGATACAGTACGTACCTATCAAGACTGATAATCTGGCAAATTACAGTAACTTTTGCAAACATATACTGGCTTTTATTCAGAGTAAACCTCAGGGATCTTGTAGCAGAGGAGGTATATTTGTGTAGGGAGGGAAAAGAGGTGGATGAAAACAAGCACCTGCTCACCACAGCAGGGAGAGGTTGTGCTTCTTGTGCTCACCTTCAAATTATCCCATGGGCAAGTTGTGGAATAACTCAACTACCACCTACCCTACACATTTCAGGGGTGCTCTTATGAGACATACTTGTATATTTTACCTGTAATTATCAGATGAGAGCCTACGAGGAATGGGGAGAATAAAGAAAGGTGAGATTATGGTGACTACAGGAAAATGCTCAGGCTGTGCTGCACCTGGAGACAGAGAGTAATTGGGACCCTGCCCAGGACCCATCAGGGGTCATAATGAAAGGCCTCAGAAGAGCTCAGAAGACACCCACCGCTGGATGTGTGCTTGTGGAACAGCCCTTGCTCTTTGTTTTGCTCTCTGACTCTCTTCCCAGCAGTTCACTCCACGTTATGACTGAATTAGGTAAGGAGGTGCTGGGGGAAGTGCTCTTGGCTAACTTCAGAGTACAGCCAGGCTCATTAAAACCAGCACATTTGCTGCAGTGTGTGGAGCATTTCCTCTAGGTTTTAAGATTGTTTTAGTAAGCGAAGTTCTGAGCAGAAAGAATACATTTTAATCTACTTTTTAGTGGCCCCATTATAAGTATTCAGTGTCATGCTGGATTTTAATTTTTTTTTTATTACTGTATGGAGCATAAAAAAGCATGAATGGAGTATCTTAATAAAAATGAACATATTCTTCCAGAAGCCCAGAGCTGCTAAGTACGCAGCACTTGTTCATTAGCGCAATTTTGGAGCATGAAGGGAAAGTGCATCGAGAACCCAAGATTCACAAGCATCAACACAAAACCTCAGGGCTTTTTAGTAAAGTTTTGTCTCACCTCCTACTGCTGTCTCCCAGGAAAACTGTGGAGAGTAGAGCCCACAAGCTGCCAGGGGGTTGTAGAGACAAGCCTGGACTTGGCCCATTAAATCATTCACCAGCAGTTTGATTTGGGGCAGTGGTACATGGGATTAGCATACAAATAACCATCCTTCCCGTCAGAGACAAACAGGGCAAGGTTGTCACAGGTGTCAAAACTTTGATTGACATCCTAGACACAGCAACAAGGTGCCTGGCCAGGCTGAGAGCCGTGGCTTTGAGCTTTTCCTGGACCAGGGGGCCAGGGAGTTTTGTCAATAGCACACAAAGAACAAGGACACAGCAATTCAAGGTGGGGTTGCAGGCAAAGCCATTCCAATTTCAAATATTTGGCTTTACTGAGGCATGTTTCTAAATTAATAGGCCCTATACCTTTCAATAGGATTATTCAGGGTACACCGAGTCAAGCATGTAGTACACGTTTGTAGGATTAGATTTAATGTTATTTTGGTATGGAGCATTCTTAAATGTATCTGATTACAGATTAAGTAAGGGAGCCAGCAAAAACTAGTGCAGAGCAGCTTGTTATTGCAACTGCCCTCCTCCTCCTTAACACTTTGTATAAAGCAGATGGACACATTAGGCTTATAAAGACTTCTTTGAAAAGGTTTTTTTATAAATCCACACCTCAAATCCTAGAAACTTCTGAATTCTGTGTAAAAATTGTTTAATACAAATTAGAAAGGGAGAAATGAAGTCTGTCCTTTACGAGAAAATGAATTTTTAAGTTTTCTATTGTCTTAAAATCTTAATTTTTAAGACAAATTTTGAGAAAGGGTAGTAGCTCTGAAATTAGCTCAGTCCTGACTTCAGAAAAAACCCCAAGATTTATGTAGAAACAACCACAGTAACAGAAGATAAGAAAATAATTCAGTGATTGCAGTTTCCATCCCTAATCTGCAGCCTGTAACTCATTTGAACTGTCCCTACCTAGAAATTCTTCCTTAAAATGTATCTAAAAAACAAAACCAAGTTTAGTGATTGTTACTTGAACTATTGTTAGAATTTGATCAAGAATAATAAATTCTACTGTTTCTTAGAGTGAACATATTTACAGAAGTGGCTAATTATTAAAACTATTTACATCAACTTTTCTCTAATACATATTTCTCTTTAAAGCATCTGCAAAGAAATAATATTATAAAACAGAATAAAATAGCATTTATTTTTTCCCATGGTGGATCAGTAATGCTGTTCAATTCAGGGTTACAATATAATAAATACTACCCACTAAGCTAGAACCTGAGAGAGTGAGTACACTGATATTTATGGCTTGGATGCTTGTCATGAACAAAAATCAGGTTGGGTTCTCAAGCATTTTGAATGTTGTATCAAAATATACATCAGAATGTCAAGAGAGATGTGATCATTTCTGTACATTAAATCCAAAGGTTCAAGCTTTGTTGGAAACAAAGGTGTGATAGCAGCAATACAAGAGCAAGAGTGCATTTACTACCTGGTGTATGATAGAGTTTTCTTGACCCATCCAACACATCAATTACAGTATACTCACATGTACGATTTGACATTCTCACTAGCTCTCACCTCCCCACTTCAAAATTCTAAAAAAGGTACAATAGATCCATAATGTTCTCTGCTCTTACCTCCCACCCCCAAAATATTTTATCTTTACATGTTGTGCAATTACCACTTTCATCTGCTATGTGCCATCATGAGATATTATCGTTTTTGCAAATGAAAAGATGAAAAGTTTAAATTCCACGACTACAGAACGCCACTTCACTCAAGACCTACAGGGGAATACCTCAAGGAACATCGTTCCAGACACAAACACACTCTGCTCTTTATAAAAAGTAGTGGTTTTCTGCTCATGGAAAATTTCCTTGTGCTGTGTTTTGCTATGAAATAGATCAACAGGGTTCACACTAATCCCAAAGGAAAATATCTTGCAGTTAATATTTGGGATCACTGCTCTTTGAAAGATAGGTGCCAAATACTCTCTAGTTGCTGGTAGCTGCTGTTCTGATGTCAAGTGGGGAGAGAGACTGGACCGTGGATTCCTTATGGTGGCACGCCATCACAACATTTTAGTACGTGCCGAAATTAAGACTGCAACTAACCATGCCAATTGCCACGGGGCTGTCAAAATGTTCCACGGTCAGCATTCATTTAAACTCACTCCTAACTGGTTTAGAAAAAGATGAGAACATGATCATCTTGCAAGTACCTGTAGAACGTGGGATGCAGAACTCCCCTGTGATTTCTACGTGTAAATATCACACCAAACAGATATGCAGAGATTTATATGTAATTTGAAACATTTATGTGAAATTTGATGGATTCATACAGGCAGCTGAAAAAAGATGCACCTTTCTAGAGATGACTTGGACATCTTGTTTTTGCTCTTTTAAATGATGGATCTACTGATCTCCACAGCCATTTTCAAATGACCCAATGAGATGCAATGAGACCTAAGTGTTGAAAGGCAAATTGATTCAGGATAGGCAAGAAGCAGCTTCAGGAAGATGCAAAGTAACAGCACTAGAATTAGATTGCAGGGAAGGAGGTGTAGAACATGTAAAGCTTTTTGAGAAGGTTGCTTCAGATGTCTGTGTCTGAAAAACTTCAAAAATTCCAGAATATTTTGACCCGAAATCCCCCAAACATGTAACTATTACTTAGATTTATTTAAAAGGCCATCCAGTAGTATACTAAGGAATCCATTGGGAAATTAGCCATCAAATAAATAATGCATTTAATAAGGTATTCCCAAAATATGGATTCTTAAGGACAGCGATAGTTAAGACCAGTTTTATTTGGAAACCATATGAGTATTGCATCCGGTGTATTGTGGTTTCCAAATCCCTCATGAATATACCGAACTTCAGTGAGAAATTAAAAAAGAAAGCAATTTCTAAAGTCAAGAGGGCTAAACAGGTGTGTAACAATGTTAGCTCATTCTGATTTTTACACCTTATTCAAACATCAGCATCCAGAAGGAATGCTATATATTTGCTGGAAGACTTGAAAAACACAGTAAATAGCAAGTAACAAAATTCAGGAATAGATCTTTTCTTTTAATTACATGGACTTGAGGGGTTTTATTCAGTTTTGTGTAAAATGTCCCAAAAAATTAATTAAAATTTCAAACAAATTAAAAAAATTAGGTATGTGTATTTTTTTAAGGAACAGATATGTAGAAAAAATCAGAACTTTTTAAAGGCATCTCTGTGTTAGGCTATTAGAACTCAATATTATTCTACTACATTATGCATGGATGCTTTGTTTCACATATGCTTCTGGTCAAAAATGCAGAAATTTCCCAGTTAAACCTTGGATATCAAATCCCATGTCCCAACGCAGTTGATAATATTTATTCCTGAAGTCAATAACTTTAATATGGCGATTATTTTAAAGATATTTCATAAGAATTAGTAGTCACAAAGTCACTTCTGAGAAAAAAAAAAAAAATTAGCAAGGATGAAAACAAGAAAGTTGCATTTCTTTAAAAGGAGGTTAGAGGAAACACTAAGCAGAACTACAGAATTGTTGTTCTTTCGCCAGGAACGATATCCCATCCTCTGGCACTGCAGAATTACTTCGGCTTCCCCAAAATCACTGCTTTTATTAAGCTTTACTGAGCTGCTCTGTATTGGCAAAACCTTTGTAGTAAAATAATTTTCCATCAAAATACACGGCACTGCAGCACTGTAATGAAGAGCTATAGGACAGGCTTTAAGAGGCACGGTACTTTCATCTGAAAAGTCTCCCGAAATTCTTTGAACGTTTCCAGGGGATTAATGAGGTATTTTGACAACACACGAGAAGCGTCTGGTTTTCAAGAAGCCTTATAAGAGGGAAGATTCACATTCTTGAAAATTAAACTGTGTATTTTAAGCCCCTAAAAATAACATAATTATTAAAAATTTAGCAGCTCTGAAGAAAAATACCAGCAGATACGGGGAAACACATGGAACTACTGAAGAGCGTCAAACTTGAGTACACACATTTCACAGCATTTCAACATGACTTAAACACCAATTTTAACAGCTTAATTGAATGTTTCTTATTAAAAGCTATCACAGATGAACTAAAATAAGAACAAGCTAAACTAGCCCGAGTGTAACTAAATCAAAAACATTATTCTTTGCAAGTTGGGCGGATTAACTGTGAGTGTGTGCATCGCTCTCCTTATCCCTTTCAACAACTGTTAAGGTGTTTGGAGGTTTTCAAAACCTTTGGCAATTAGTGGAAGAGAGAGTATTCTTGCCTTTTTTTCCCTCTTTCCAAGACACACTAAATGATACCATTTATGTAAATTTAGAAGAACATTCGTCACACAGAGCAAAATTAGAACAAATGAATTGCTACACCTACCATTTTTTAAAGTATTTTAAAATATTTTTAGGGCATATTCCTGGAGACTACTAGTCCCCTGAATGCTTTAATGCATTGCAACAAGGATATTAGTGTATAAATAAGGGTTCAGTTCTAAAAAGCTTTAGTGAAGAAAGTGGAGCTCTCAAGCCTCACTTCCATAAATACCTCAATATTCCTGAAAACCCAGAGTGCTTAAATCTTTAAAAGTCAACCCTTATTTAATCAAGCTGGGCAAGAAACATGTTGAGGAGGCATTTTGAAAACAATTTATAACCCACTACCTATGAAAATATGCACACAGAGTATTTATACATGCATTTGAGCAGGCCCATAGCTTAGGTGTTTGTAATACTGCCCATGACATGAGAGAGGAATGGGATCTGCTAATCAGCACCAGGCCACAAGACATTTTAAGTCTAAGTACTCCTACACAGTCATTTTTTAAAATAATAATTGCCTTTAGAGTGCGAGCAGTTGTACAGGAAAAAGCTGTTTCCTAAATTCTGCTCTTTTCAGTCTGCGCTGAAGCTAAATATTTTACAGAGGCAACATCTTTATAATGCTTATGGTTGAACACTACTTTCTGTAGCCAAGTCTTGTTATTTACAGGATCTTCTCCAATATCCAGTTTTAGAGACTTGGCTTTTCTCAGGTCTTTCAACCAGCAAACGGGGAAGAGAAAAAACCCAACATGTTCTGTCCCTTTCTTCAGGAATGGTGACCTACTCATTTTCAGAGCTGTTCAGTGGTGCTTTTAAAGTCTGCAGTACATTTACAAATAGAATCAATACCGAGCTGGAGGGGGAAGAGGTGGGGGGAGAGGGTAGACTTTCTGCCATCCTCCTCCCTATTCTCAAAAAGGTTCTAGATATGTATAAGGGCAAAAATTCCACCCCAATATATTAGTTTTGTTAATCCTTTTCTTATGATCTTGCTCGCCTGGCTAGGGAAATTATGCAAAAAGTAATAAAAGTTCTAATTCAATTTCCATGTTAAGAGACGGATTTGGAAAAAAAAAATATATATATCAGAAACCGTATTCTTTGTGTTTACTAAGAGATATGCACTCCAACATTTAGTGTCATGGAGCTGGCGTTAAAACCAGAAACGGCAAAGATAATTTAGCTGCATGAATGCCTGCTCTTCAGTAAAATGCTGCCAAAATTAAATAGGAATGAAACAGCACTTTGTAGTCATTGGTCGCTCAGCGGGGTTTGCGTAGTTAAAAACCTAAGTGAAAAGGGTGATTGACCTACATTGCAACTAGCTTAGCACAGCTGTACTTTCATATTTCTGCTGCATCCGAGGAAGCTCATTATTTAATACAACTGAGTTACATGTAATTGTCGGTCTTTTATTTTACACTTCTAGGGGCCAGATATTAATCTCAAATGTGCAGCAGGCGTTACCGTGCATCTGGAAACATCCACGGCTGCCCATTTGCAGGCAAGGCTAAGAGAAGGGACTGCACACGGTTGCACCTGAAATTAGGAGGCTGCCCAGGGGTAGAAGAACCTCACAAATATGCAGAAATCAAATGAGCAGATGGAACAGAAAGCAAATCCCTTGGCACCCCAAAGGCAAATGCTCTGCTGTTTCCCTATTGTTTTGAGCAAAAGCAGCCCAGAACGTGCAACCAAAGCACATTTCACACAACTCATACCTGTGGTTTAAATAAGTAATAACATTCCAGTTAACAACCAGTTTGACATGTTAACAGCCCAAGGGCTGTTAACATAATAACTGGTCATTAATGGCAGTAATGACAGATTTCAAAGGGAATATTGTGCTTGTAAATGGACATGCTGCCAGTCAGAAGAGAGGACAGAGCAGGATAGGCTGATGCATTAAGATGTCACTGTACAGCTCTGGAGGAAGAAAAGAGGAGAAAAAAAAAGTTCTTGCATATTTCACTTACTATAAATGGACTTCAAATGTTGGCGTAAACCTAAGTTCCTTAAATTAAGTCTTCACTTTCTAACCCAGGAGTGTATAAGCAGAAGACAGAAGCCTGCAGGGGAATTATACTCTGCATATCATTTTCATGGAGTGTGTTATTTCTAACATTGAACCCTTTCTTTACTCAAGTCAGTTCCCATCCTCGTTAACAAAACGGAGCTCATTCCTGCCGCGGCCACCCTGATACCCTGGTGTCGTACGCCACCTCGGAAACCACTGGAGTGCCTTGCATGAATCAGATTCCAGGGCAAAGCTTCTCACACCCTGAGCATCTTTCAAGCTCATTACCTCATTAAAGATTCCTTCCATTCCCTCAATCCCTCCCAATCCAGAGAATAAGGTTTTAATGTAGTATAATTAACTAATTTTACCAAAGGAGACAGCTAAAGCAAAGCAAGTTTTGAAGTTCTGAAGATGCAGAGTATTTATAAGAAGCTCAAAGTGGGGACCTCAGGGCTCAACTGCAGCATGATAGTGCGCATCAGGGCTGAGGGAGGGTGTAGATTTTTTGTCAGGCATTTCTAAATGAAAGATACTGGAAATATTTTTGCAAACAGGCAAAGACACAATCACACCATTTATGAAGGTAAATGTGAATGCTAAAGCGCCCAAACTGGCTACATGATTGCTTGTAGCATCTGTAGAATGCCTGTCTTATTGAAAGGCATAATGAACACTGAGAGACAAGTTAATAAGCAATTTTACTCTTTATAGTATCGTTCAAGCCACATATCCTCTAGAGGGCACCACATAAATTAATAGGAAGCCAGAACAGTTTTATATGCAGCAAAGACTCCCTTTATGGTTGAAAAGAAAAAAACCTAAGAAGATAGTTTGAAACCATAATCGAACTCTAATGTGATCATTAGTACAATGCAATTTGTTCCTTAAATTCGTATCAAGTGGGTTGCTGAATATGAAAGTTTATTTGACTACAAAGCTAGAGAAAATTTAACTAGCTTGTACATTAGCATAAAAAGATCACTTTTATAGGTTCACTGCATAACTAAGTAGATAAGATGCAATGAGGCAAGTGACTATCTGCAATTACCTAAAGTGCAACAGTTTGAAGTTTAGTGTAAATACCAAGTTTAAATCTACGCACTCACAAGTATCACTCCAAAAAAAAAAAAAACCATAACGAAATAGCTTCATTAAGACTCGATAAATACAGAGACAAAAATCTGAAGCATCTTAAAACCAGTTATAGGATTTCTCATGTATGCTGGTTTCACGTGCAAAAGTAAAAGGTATTGTGCATGAAGAAATAACTGAAACACCAGTTTTGTATGTGATCATGACAGACAAAGACAAAAAATTCTTTCTCTGAATCACTTAGTATGAGTTTTAACAATCTGTTAGCAAAATATTTACTCCTGTTAAACCTTCATAGACCAGAGAGCAGAAGCGTGTGTGAATGCATCTGTGCTGGGGAAATGCTTTGCTCATATCTTTACTACCACATCATTTCTGGTTTTGATTTTAAACATTTGATTTCAAAACGGTAGATCTGCTGCACTAGCACTTGGGAGATTCAGTAAGCTTAAAGTCTCCAGTAAATTTGGAACTCAGATGAAACAGCCATAGCAGTTCTCTCGCTGCTGCAGGCATTTGTTGTACAAAGATTACTAAAATGGGTTTTAAAAATTGGGATGTTACTTCCCCCCACCAAAAGCTTTACCAAACCCTCTCTATGCACACTCATCTAAAGACCACAAGTGACCTAGGTTCATGTACAACAATTCCCTTCTGTTCCAACAGTTTTTAAAAGTGAGGTTTTGTTACCTACTACTTTGGCAGCTTTAACACAACGGGTTTAAGATGCAGCCTCTACATTAAATTCCCAGCACTCTATCTTGGGTTCAGTTCAGAGCTTTAATAGGTAGCAGAATACTTTTACCATTAAGAAGTCTAAGCCCATCCGAAGAACCTGATCTGCCTTTCAGCCCCAGCTCAACAAATGCACAGTGTGTTTGTGAAGGTTTTTGTTCCACTCTTTTTTTCTAGAGGTGGTTACGTGGAGAGCCAGAGTACCAATAGTTGTCAGTGCTTTAGTTTTGATTCCTGTTCCAGCCTACCCATGGTGTAAAGCTTGGGAACTGATCAGTGTGTGGGAACCTCCTGTTTGGTACCTGTACTTAAGCTGAACTTGGAAGTTAATGCATTCAAAAAGAATTTTAATTTTTCCCCAATGCATTAGCGACTTCAATGTCCCTTTAAAAGGAAAAGGCTTCACTAAAGGGGCAGGGGAAATATTCCCAGAAGTTCACCTTAGCCTGGAGCAGCTAGTCTCATTAGACCCCCTCTACAGGGAATGGAGGAAAGGTGTTACTACAGGAAATAGGTGCTTGGAATCACCCCAGAGGAGCCTTTTCTCTCTATTTTACTGTTGAGAGCCCAGGGAAACTAAACTTCCCAGTTAAACTTATATCCTGCAAAGCAGCCCTATTGACACACGAGCTGCAGATAAACTATCCTGGTGCTCCTCATCTGTACTTTGCTATGAGTTATTCCTCAAATACTTTTGAGAATGTTGGTCCACAAGCAAACAAGAAGATAAAAAAGCAGGTGGCGATTCGGTACCTCTAACAAGTGGCCACGGGTTAGCCAGCATCCCGCCTGGGTCACCAGCCAAAACCAGGAGCAGAGTGGATTGGAGCTCAGACACATGGCTATTAAAAATGGGGAAGACAGTTGGTCATCCTGGTCCATCCAGCTTCTAACAGCTGAGTGGCAACATTCACAAAAGCTTGAGTGCCACGAATGAAATCCCTTGGCAAACTAAGAGGACAAAAACGAAGACGGGTGAAACACTCCTCGCTTGCGGGGCTCAAACCCTGCTCTGAAGCTGAGTGAGAACCACACGTCTGGTTTCAGGCTGCTACACCTGCCCACCACTGTGCTGCCAGGAGGAGGAGACCACCGCCTCCCCAGGAGCACGGGGCTGTGGGAAGCATGGGGGGAATTACTCTCTTCTACACCAGTATCAGCATCAGAAATCTGGCAACCACCTCCACAACCTGGTTGTGTGCGCTTTTTGACTCCGATTTTAATTTAATCTCCGTGTTTCAGTACTTGCTTCCTCATCTCCACACGTACTCAGCCTCGCAGCCCTGCTGATGCGAGAGCAGCTCCGTAGGAAGGACTGAACAGATTTCCCGAGTTCGTCAGCAAATGGAAGAAGGCCATGACCTACCTCAGATAGTCTCTGCGACAAAGGATAAGGTTGGCTTTGGTGTACAAGGTAGAGCCCACCTCCCCCAGGCGACAGTCACAGCAGGCACATTTCAGGCAGTCTTCATGCCAATATTTGTCCAGCGCCTTTAGAAGATATCGGTCTTTAATCTTACGGTTGCAGCCAGCACAACCTTTCGGCTTGGTGTCTGGCTGGACTGAGAGCATTTGTATACCTGAAACACAATAAGACAAGAGAAGAGTGAAAATAGATATTCTCTCAAGTACAAAAACTCTTGCCCTTTTCTTCCTCCACCTCGCTGCTCCCTCCACACCCGGTTCATTTAAAAGCCAGTGGTGTAGATAGGATAAAATAACCTAGTCAGTCCACAGCAAGTTGAAAACAAGGCTAAGATAAATTTGAGAGCAGAAACTTCCACTGCTCTAAGTTCCACAGCTTCTCTTTAACACCTCATTTACCTGGTCTCTTTGCTGAAAAGAAATATGGTTAAAAAAAAATAACATGAAATATTAAAACAGTTCGGTTGAAAAGTCTTCCAATTTCAGCCACAGTATCCAATATTTAGCAACACAAAATTTAAATAAACAGCATATCTCCAATATGTAGCAACTCCTAATTTAAATAAACAGGGTAACTCTATGGCAAACATAGTTAAATCCATATATTTGGACTTATTTGAACTATCTTTATAAAATAGAAAAGCGTTTCAGATTCTAAAGAAGAAAAGATTGAAGCTTTTAGAGGTATGGGGCAAGAGTTTCCGGGAGATTTGACATAGAAATTTTGATGGTGGCAGGAGGGTGTTTTGTTTTTAAATATTTTAGTTCTTTTCAAACATATTAATGAAGCGATGAGATTTCCAAAGACTTCAGTACCAGCAACGCCTGTCACAACCTGCAGTGTAAGGACCCTCGGAAAAATCTGACTTAAAATAATCTGCACAAGGTCACAGAGTTTCCAGTTTGTCAAGGAAAAAAAAAAAAAATAGAAATGCTGCCCCACTTTCCAATCCCAGTTTTAGCCAACAGCTACTTCAGGACAAGGAGTACAGTAGTGTCCATTAAGTATATATACACCTTTTGATGTAATAGCTGAGAGCATTTAAAAAACCATTCAAACACCTGAAACACTGTTTAATGGACAGAACTGGCAAAAAGTGGAGCAGAGTTGAGCGATGTTACTCAGAGCAACACAGCCAGCTTCCAGGGATCCATTCAAAAATCAATTGCCCTCGGCTTTACAGTAAATGGGGAGAGGTCGCTGCCCCAAAGTGCTCACAGACTGGTCTCTCTGGTTAGCTGCATGAGCTCCCATCCCCGTGCACTCAGACTAATTCTCTGAAAGTTACTTCTTAGGATAAGCAAAACAATAGCCCTGTGGATATTTCAGTGGACATCAAACAGGCACGGGAGAGAAGGGAAGAACCGACACGCTGATCAGTAGCAGGTTATCTCACAGATTTAAAGCCAGTGACGTAACTTAAAGAAGGTGCTAATCATTAGAGCGTATCCAAATATTGCAATGAGGATTTGTCAAGACTGGGGAACGAATGCTGTTGCCAACAAGCAAATCCTACTCCAACATTTGTGGTATGGAACCCTGTTGTTATCCAGACTGGGAAAGGTCTAATAGATTCTCATAGCAAAGAAGAGCAAATTCAAGAGCCCCTCATCATGAGCACTCTACTGCCTAGAGTTAAGAAAGCTTGGCAGTCCCAGCTTCTATCAGCAGATCTTGGCTGGTGCTGTAACACCCCACCACAGACAGGCAGGTTCAGGGGGCTAGAACACAGACTAGTTGGGGTTCGTTTGGTTTGTGTTTGATTTTTTGAAATCTCTCATAAGAAAAACACAAAACCAATGTAACCTTCCAAGCAGTGGTAGAGTGTGCCTTTATGGCTGTCAAGGCTACAAAGACCAGAGGCTGAGGCATCCCAGGGATCTCCACACAGGTGTACGTAGAACGCACGGAATCTACGCGGAGCGCGGCGACTGCATGGCCAAGTTAAGAGACTTTCCAGTGCTCCCAAGCTGAACTCCTAAGTCCCACCTGCGAAGCTGCTGGCTGAGTTAGAAATAGTAATTCTTATTGCGACATACGGGCACAGCAGCCTTGCTCCCCTCTTTGCAGTGCAGCCCATCGCACACCTCGGAGCGATACATTTGTGCGCTGGAGGAGCCGTTCGGCGGTGTGCAGGCGGTTCTGCTAGCAGACACCCCGAAGCACCCTGCATCACATCTACAGCTCATGACAGAAGCGTAAGGTTTGTATTTTTCTATTAACCAGTTAAAAAATTGTCGATGCTGCCCCTCCCATCACTCCCCAGCCGATGCTCATAGCTCCTCACCACGTAGTGACTCCTAAGGTCTGTCTCTCATTCCCCAGGGGGAGGATGAGATCCAGCGACCTGCACAGGGCTCCACAGTCTGTGGCAGATCTGGGAACAAGCACACACATTTCCTCTTGAGAAAGCACCATGAGACAAAGGCTGAGCCTTTGCAGCATTTTCAACTGGCAGCTGACTCCCCTGAATCCAGGGTACATCCATGAAACAGCAAAGTAACATGACTACAAATAAATGACTCAAAGCGTGAAAATACCAGAGATTTTTGGTAAGGAACCTGTACCAGACTGTAAAGGGAAGTCCTGCTGAAACTCTAATAACATCACTTGGTTGAAAAACCTTAATCTGTAATGTTGCTTATCACAGTAGAATGTAAATATCCACTAGGTGCCAACAACAGGCTTATCCCCAGACCCTCTCTTTGGCCGTGTAGAGGACAAATGCATAAAATCGGCCACAATTTGTATAAACTTCTTGTAACTCAGTAAAAAAAAGTTTAGAAGCATGAAGGGCTGTTCTAGGACTTTAATCTTTAGCTCGAGGGAAACCAGAATAAACTAGGAGCTAACACAGTTAAAGGCTTTAACGAAAAAAATCTTAATGTAAAAATTTCATCGCCTGATAAGGAAGCGGGTTAGAGAGTGGAGGCTGACAGTCTCTGATCCAGGCTGATCTACTGTCCTGAGCTGTCTGAAGGGAACAAGATGCCACAGAAACACGGCCAAACAAGTGAATGTCTGAACAGATTGCAGTAATCAAGCCTGATAATTCCCGAGGTATATGCTGCAAACATGAGGTTATTGTATTACAAATAAAACTGCAGCTTGCTTGTAGCCTGAACATCTTTTGAGGTATTTGCTACATGAGGAAAGTAGGCAGAGCCCTGTCATTCACACTGGTTAGACCAAACCCTTCTTGTAGGGACAAGCGCCCCATGGAAGGAGTACTTGCAACCCTGCATGTCTATTTTCCTGAGGCAGAGAGAGAAGGTAGTGCTGGTGCTACCCCACTGGCAGCATCTTCAGATTAGGGATGCAATCTGCAGCAGTTTTTGGAGGGAAGGAATGCTTTTCTCCTCTGATAGATCTCCTCTGTTCTCACTTTACTTGCAATGAAGCTGGTTCTATTTTATTATTTAAAAATCCCTGCTTCATTGTAAAAAACCAAAAAAGTTATGCTTTTTTTGAAGTGTAGAAGGGTTCTAAACAAAGCCAAGAAGCGTTTGACACATATCCAAATTTGAAAATGTCCTTTTCTTCACACACTCTGTTTAAATCGCTTAGTTTTGACAGCAGAACATTTTATTACTTTTTTTCCTGTATTGTATGAGCCACCGTAATGCAGATCACCTCACAGACCATCTCTCTTCCCTTTAACATTCCCATAAGATCCCCGATGCAGTTGCACTTTTCGGATACGTGCTCGTGTATTTTTAGCTCTCCCTTAATTTGGCAATAAGAATACCTTGCAGCTTACTGTCAGCCAGCTTTTCACCGGCTACGGTTTAAGTACTCATTTATTTCCTAGGACAGGGGAGGCCCTTTCAGAGGCTGACAGCACCCACAAACCCATCCAAACTGCTCATTGCTGAAATATCAGGTAGCAGTGCACAGCACTGCTGCCTGGCTGCCTTCCTCTCCCCCTCCCCCAGGAAAGCAGAGCTTATGGAGCACTTTCAAAACATCATACAATTCCCTAAGTGCTACACCCAGGCTGTAAAAAAAAAAAAGAAAAATCAAACCCAGCTTTCCCTTCAGTTCTGCAGAGTCCTACCCATGCTCTGCATCACAGAGCAGATCTGTTCTCAGAACTGAGAAATTTCAGCGCCTAGTCTGTCACTGTCAAACAAACCCTTTTTATTTCACCCCAGTATGCTTTCAAGGGCTTCGTCTATCCTTCCCTCCTTTCCCTCCCTTCCTCCGCCCCCAGTCCCCAGGATACTGCACATAAACTGCAGAGCTGTGTCAGGAATACGACTTCTTCGTCACCATTCACCACCTTTAGGATTTTTGAAGGGAGAACCTAATAACCCGACTTGCAGGTTTTCAGATTTCTTTCAATCTCCCCAAATAAGTTCGATGCAACTGACTGCCCTCTCTGTTTATTGTTATTATTGTGTGATGAAACACTGTCAACTGATTTGTAACTATGATTTCACGGTAAAGAGGAAGGGTTGCTGGAAAAAGCTAAATTAGGCTCCTGGGGAAGGCAGAGAAGCAAAAATCCATCTCACTCAAATCATCACCCTTCTCAAAAATCAAAGGGAATGAAGATTTGATGTAATGAACTTTATTGTGTTAGTGATTTAGAAGCATCTGCAAGCGGGATTAGTCCCTGATGGTGCTGAGCGTGGCATGAGACACTCAGAACTCAGCTCTTGTTTGTGGTACAGGCAGTCCTTGGGAGGAAGAGTTGGATATTATGCACTGGATCTCTCACAAACTTTTAAAGGCCACTCTTCCCCCCTTTTTCAGAGCCATGCACACAGTTCTACCAAGGACAGTAGCACAAACAGCACAAAAGGGAAAACTTGCCTCTACTTAGAAATAAAAATTTAAAAATCAGTTTGGAACAAATTAATTATTTGGTCCATCAGTCTTTAAAAGCAAACTGACAGGCAACCTGCAGTCTACAAGAGAGTTAGGGGTCTAAGAGAAGACAGAAAGAATACTTTTCTGATGCTTTCCTTGTTTGTAGCTTCATCCTAAAAGCATTCAGAGCTCCAGTAATTCAGGGCAACACACACAGACTTGGAGAAAAAAAAAAAAAGTTAAGGTTTCAGAAGCTAAGAAACATTTCAGAACTCATATGTAGCACATCAGGAGTCGTAACTAGTTTTAGATTGGCATGTAAATTGTTCTGTGGAAAATTCTTATTGCCTCCGAGACCCTGCTATTCTGAGTTATTTGACAGTTTAAGGGAAATCATAATTAAAAAAAGAGACATAAATAATAGCCTGTGCAGTGTGGTGCACAGAAATAAGTGGAACCATTTCATTTAAACTCTGGTGAGCTTTTAATTGCCTGGATTGCATTGTGAACCAGCCTAACGGTTGATTGCCTCCATTATGCTCTCTTGTTCTGTGCCATTCATCCGCACAGTCTCAGCTTCTGTAGTTAACACAACAAAGTAACCGCAACTCCATAACACTCAGGGGTTTTTTAAAAAATAAAAGTAAGGATTTCAGTACTCTGAATATAGTCTCTTCTGTATACTTTTGAGTTAATTTTCCACGGTATATAACTAAACTTCACCTCCTGCCCCTTCTTCTACAGAGGAATCTGCTTTTTTCTTTATAATTTTTGATTTTTTTTTTCCCTTTCTACATAAAGGATAGGGGTTGGGAAGGAGGGGATGGAAAAAAAAGGAAAAGAGAAGAGGTTAGGCAAAAAATAAAAATGGGAATGCAGTCCCACAGCTGGGAGCAGTGATACAGATTAAAAGAATTTGGCCAACATGGCTAGTCGATTGCCAAGAGACACCAAACAAAAGATTTCTCTTCTTCTTTCCCCTTCTCTTTTTGAAAGCTAGATTGGGCCTAAAAGCTTGTTTCTCTCTGTTCACTGGCCCAGAGCATCCCTGCAGGCTGTAGCCCCCTAAGGGACAACACAGCAAATAGATGTACCCAGATCTCAGGGACCGGAGCTGCTTAGCTATGTTCCTACCCCTGGCATGTCCCCCCCATCTCTCTCCCCCAGCCCCCCCCACCACTCTCCCCCTCCTTTTTTTAGAGCAGTGGTGCTGGGAACCAATTTGATTCCCTTTTTCTCCAATGCAGCTGCAAGGCTCAGAGATACTGACATTTTTCCACTCTTATCAGTTTAATTACAGTTACCATGGCAGCAAAGTGCTAGTGCTTGGCAAAGGCCAACAAGAGATTTGCAAGACTGAGTTCAATTTTGATGCAGCTCACATGCAAAATAAAAAAATAAATAAGAAACATATACTCCACAACAAAGAATCCCTTTTTGGAGTTAGGCGCTCGAGCCTTTTATGCCAATTCCTTTCCGAGCATCGCAAGGATGGGGAGAGGGAGGTATCGGGGACAGCACGTCGCGATGTTTGTCGCACCGAGCAAAACGAATCGGTTTAAAGAGCGGTCCTATAGAGCTGTCCTAGGAAGCGGTATTTCGGGTCTCCTCAGAGCTCCCGCTGGCACAGCCGCTCGCCACGGCAGCGCGCTGAGGATGGAAGAGGAAGGAGGGACCCCCCCGCCTCCCCCCGGGAGCGCACCGCTGCGCGCCAGCGCCGGGCACCGCCGCCTTACCAAAACTTTTCTCCTTTTTCTGCATGAGTTGATTTAAGGGCGCCTGGAGAGCTCCTTCTCATTGAAGCACCAAATCCCGGCAAAAGTAGCAAGTGCTTCCTCGGCTCGGGTCAAGTGAGCGGGAGCGCGGCGCGCCGCAGCGGGGGCGGGGGGCGGCGGGGCCGGGATGTGGATGGATGGATGGATGGATGGATGGATGGATGGATGGATGGATGGAT
>VXAD01008394.1:280725-320725 GCA_013399195.1 Dicrurus megarhynchus
CTTCAGAGTTGATGATGTGCCTAATCCTTCAACTTCAAGTGGACCTGCTTGTGGAAGCCAGGGTGACAGCTCGGCCCCGGCGCTTGACGACCGAGTGACATCACTGGGGTTTTGAGTTGTGGAAATGCCGTTGTAGCAGCTGTATTGATTTTGGGGTCCAATCCTACTTGTCCCCAGGTAAGCGATCCTCCTTCACCCAGTGCTCACAGTGAGGTCAGTGGGACTGGTTTTCCAAATGAGAATTACTCCCACGAGCAAGGGTTGCGAGGCAGCAACATTAAATCAATACAGCAGTGGCATTTCCTCACTCTGGCTACTGAGCCAATGGATTTTACACCCCTCTCACCCTTACTCTGCTAAGTAAGGGCTTAGGAAAGGAGCTACTCACAGAAGCAAGCAGTTGTGAAAGCAAGCCTATTTTTTTTTTTTTTTTTTTTAAATGAAAAAGTACACCCATGTAAAACTAGCTCTTGTGCTTGTAACAGATTATACAGAACACTGAGTGATAAATAGAGTCATGTATCTTGTATCAGACTCGAGACTGCAGCACAGTAGTCACTGAAAAGCATTATCGGAAGTAGAGCAAGATCGTTCAGAGGTTGAAGAATTAAAATAAAAAAAAAAAAAAAGAAAAAAAAGATAGTCCATTCAACCAGCACATTTTGAAAGCAAGATGTGATGGAGGAATTTCAGTGATGTCTTTTTCTGGCAACATAAATTTAGAGTATAATTTAAATAAGTCTCCTAAATTTAATCTAGGAGAGATGAATGGAAGTGTCGCAACTTTTCTATTGACCTTCTATTAGCAGTTTCAAGTATTTTTCTAACACAGAAGATAGAAATTGAGGTGTTCAGTGTCCAAAGATGAATCAACAAGGCTCTAACAGAAGTGAAAAATATTACTTTTGCTGTCTTGGTTTCTTTCCTATTTTAAAATCAGTAATAATCTTGGATCTTGTCATCAGAACTTAGTGAATAAGTGCATATTTTTGCACTGAAATCCTCTTAAGCAACGAGTACTAATTTTAGCACTACCCCCTTACAGGATGTTTGGCAAATACATTATGACCCTTTTTAAGACTTGGATCAAGGGAACAGCTCACACATGAAGTCCCACTGAAATCACTGAGACTTTGGGCAATGGATTGAGGTACATGTTGGATCAGAGCCACATAGGCATTGCACAAACTGAGGGCACTCTCATAAACAGAATTTAAAAAAAAAAAAAAAAAATCAAACTCTGGCTGATGAAGAGTATATCACAAAGATCACTCTCAAGATACTAAGTGGTGTTAGAGAAATTAATTTCTTTGCCAATAATAATTTTTTAACATTGCACCCAATAGAGATTTTATTCAGCTCCTAAAAGGTTAAAATTTAGGTGAGGAAAAGAAGAAGAGAAAGGATAAAAAACCCATCTGGCCTTAAAAAAAAAAAAAAAAAAGTGTACCAATTTTTAACCCAGATTTGAAAACTGCCAAGTTATAATAAACACCTGGAAACCTGGGTTTATAATGGAAACTGCAAGTGACCTCTGGTTGCAATGGAGCCTGGACAATAACAATTTACAGAGCAGCTGAAAGTCATTCATAACCAACTGAATAAACTGACTCTAAAGTAGGAGAAGCAACAGTGTTGGTGAGAACGCGGTTCAAAGACTAATGTAGCAACTGGTGAGATTTTCGTAGGAAAAAAATTAAAGTCTTGCCAGTTTTCTAAATGGCTTTTTCAGGCATTTTGCCATCTCCTGCCACTCCCCCCTTCTCTCCCTTTGAGGATATCAAAATACAGGCAGCTTGTTCTTTCTAAGGCTAAATTCCACAAACTACAGTTTCAATCTCAACAAAGTAATCACTGTGATGGTACAAGGGCCTCACCTACAGAGCCTGGCTGGTCTAGGGACTGGCATCAAGTTTCTCTTTCACAATTATTATATCCTTTGTCATGCTGTGCATTCTCTGTACACACTCTTTGAAAAACAAAACAAAAGGCCATCCATAAATAAAAAGCGGTCACTTGTGTTCAAATCCTCCCTGTCAAGTCTTAAACAGGAGACACCATGTGTAAGGAGAAAAAGGCATATAGCAGGAAACTTAAAATGCAGCGTGGCTTATTGTCCCTACAGAAACAACTCAGGACAAAGTTTGCCAAAGTGCTTCAGAGGTTTAAGAAATAATCCTATTTTCAAAGGTCAGTTAAGAAATAATGAGTCTGTCCATCCACTTGCAATGAAACCTATGCCTTGGAGGTCAACGGGAATACACACAGAAAGTGGAGTTAAAAAGCTCTGTGAGTCTCTATGGGCTCTGGGTGTAGTTTGTCCCTTTTTTCCAAGGCTTGGCTTAGTGTTGCAGAAGACCATTTCTAACTCGCATTTCTTTTAAATGCTGCAGTAATGGGTGTATACCCATATTCTCTCCAACTAAATCTCACCTTCAAAGCCTCCTTCCCAAGAAACATCACAGATTTCTGCCTTTTGTTTGCATCTCTCCAAGTCTTTCTGAACCCTACCAGCAAGCGGAGCCCTCAGCTGTGAGCTAAGCAGCCAAGGTAGTCCCTATCCTTCAACAATTCCAAGCTCTTCTGTGCAGGATCAAGAGCGGTACCTGCAAGTTTCACAGGCACCTCAGCTGAGGACATTTAGCTACTAATGCCCAGACTCAGAGTTTTATGAGTGATTAAGGGCTGGCACACACAAGCCACCAGCTGGAACACAGGTAGCAAATTGTAGGGCTCTGGTAGGGCAGAGAGGGGAGCGAGATTTGAGGAACTCCTTGGTGCCCGAGGTGTCGCAGTCTGGGAGATCCTGTCTGCAGGAGGCTGAGCACAGAGTCCTTTGAGGACTTGGTGGGACAATTGAAGCTCATGGTTCGATTTGTGCCCTCTGCAGAAAGGAAATGGGGTGGGATTGCTTAACTGTAAGTACAAATGAGGGCCAGAGGTAAGGATTGTGTGTGAAAGTCACTTTTAGAAAATGTCCTGCAAGGGGGCAGTCGTGGCACCATCTTTAGGGATATAATGCCACCTACTGAGTAGCCACTAGTGCAGCCTGGAGCTCCCAAGTTTTTCCCAGGAGATCCATAGTTATGTACTGAGCCGAGCTTAACCACACCTAACATATGAGAAGATCAGAGCCCTAGCAACTGGGATGGCTCTAGGCTATTTGCCAATAATTATCTGTATTTATTGATGAATTTATGAAAATTACCCATTTTGTGGGCACCTGGTACCCTAGGAGAGAAAGAGCTACACCTAATTTTCATTTCATTGTAGGGGGAACTCTTTGATAACTGCTTTGACAGGTATCCTGACCATCACCATGCATGATTTTTCCCATGGACTCAGACACTCCACGAGGATCCAACAACTCTGGTAAGAGAACATGATGAGCAGCAGAATGAAGATATGAGAATTAGAAAATCCTAAGGAAACAGTTAAGGGCAATTCTTGTATAAAAATCCAAGACTGATATATCCCCTAGTAAAAGCGTGCTGTGGCATACTTCTGAAGTAAGAACACACACCCTTAAGTGCAACCATGGAACAAGGGCTCATTCAGTTATGAAACATCCCACTTCTTCAGTTTTAGGCCTTATATAAGCTAGCACCTTCAAACCCCAGAAATAATACAAAACCTTGCGTGGCTTCTTTCCTCCCTGTGGTGTGCTTACCTAAGTATGCAAGTCATATGCAAGTCATTCACAAAGAAAGATCAATTCAGTACTTCAAAATCCTCGTGAGAGAGAGGGATTCATCCCATCTCAGAAAGAGAAAGCTAAACCACTGACACTGCCGCTTTCAACAGGGCCTATCCACTTCAGGCAGCTAACATTTCACAACTCCTGGTTTTTGTGTTTTTTTTTTTTTCCTCAAACCTTTAGTATCTCGTGGTTCTTTATATGCTGAAAGCACTGTTCCTATTCATTTCAGGTGGGAGTATTTGGCACCTTTGCCAACCTGACCCCAGGTGCCTTGCATGAGGAATTCACAAACAAAGAGCACACAGTTAGTAACTGTACAAAGGAATAAAAGAGATAGAATCCTATTTCTTTATCAGTGATAAAAAATGGATACTTTGACCAGAAAACTATCCTTGTTTTTCTGTTGTGATACCTTGTGTTAATCGATTTACATCTCTTGTAAAGTAAAGATATAGATCCTAGAGGTGTTAGCCTTTTCCACCATATAGTTAAAGTTTTTACCCAAGGTAGCTTCTCTCATGCAGTGAATTACACAGGTGATTGTGTTATCAAAAGCTAAAAGCAGTATAATGATCTGTATTCATAAGGGAAGTAAATTGAGGTTGTATGTAAATACAATAATACTGGTATTTCCTGTGTGGAATACCTGTACACTTGGCTTTTCATCACAAATATTTTTAATGTAGTCCCTTTATTGGAAAAAAAAAAAAAAGGGATAAAATAAACAAGTCCAAAATAGTGAATGATGTGGAGTTTAAGATTGTTTAAAGCAATTGAGTCTTCAGACTGTAGACCAGAACAGCATTAATGCCTGTGGCAGTGACACAGCCAGCAATGTGATGCCCACTTTCCTGACAGTTCCACTTGTTGAAAACGGCGCAGGACTCCTAAATTCTGACTGTACCATTGTCTTCCTTACATTTTCCTTATATGGTACTTTTGTGCTCCTTTATGACTGCTGTCTTCATCAGCCTTAGCTCCCCTAGCTATCTCTTGGTGCTTTGCTATTTCGCTTTCATGTCCCGCAGCCCTTCTCTCCCTTGTGTTTCATTTTCTCCCCCTGAAAGGCTGAGCTAAGGGGCACAGCAGAGCTTTGAGGCCCCATCCCTAAGAGCTTCTGGGGTGCCTAGGTAGGGATAGGTGAGAAACATGGAGAGTTTGCTCTCAGGCCATGGGCATGGCCACAGGGCAGCCCAGGCAGACAGGAGGAAGAGCAGGGAAAGGATTAGAGCGTTTAAGTGGCAGCTGAATCTTGGGAAAATATAAAAGTTAATCTCTGAAGTCTCTACTGATGCATATGAACCAGAATCCCTGGGAGGCTCTTTGCCAAATTTGGGCAGCTTTTCACAGGGATATAAGAACTCATATCCCTAGCGTGAGCGTGATTTTTTTATGTGACCTTTTACATCCCACTCAAAAGAAGGAGACAGTAGAGATTTGCAGTCAGGATATATATTTTTTTTTTAACAATGGACAAAACAACATGTTTTTCTCCTAGTTCTTTGTTCTCAGAAATAGCTAAGCAGTTTTAACTGAAACTCAGAAAACAAAAGGGGAGGAAGGGAAGCCTGAGGCAGACTTTTGCTGCAGAAAATTTCAGTGCAGATTCTGAGAGTCTGGGAAAACTAGAAACAACTGAAAATAGAAGTTTAAAATAGAGTGCATTAGGTACCTTTAAATTATAGACAGAGAGAAACTGGTGTATAGAGCAGTGGCTGTTTCATTGTTTCCAGCCCTGAATTGGTGTTCTGAGATAAATGAGAGGAGATCTGCTGCATTCATAGCATTTTCTCTCTTTGAAAGTGAGTCTGCTAACTAAGGCACTTAGATGTTAATTTACAAGTCAACTTTAGGCGTGATTTATAAAAAACACAATAAAACTGGGGCTATGCACGTTTAGGTAATGACCCAAGACGGGTCTTTCTGCTGAACCTCCACCACTTTTAGGAATTGTGTAGATATCTGCAAGACCTCTGCTCTGCTGCTGTCCACACCTTTGAGCAACATGAGAGGGTTTTGTGCTTTGTGCTTCCCCTCAGTGTCCATTTTTTCTGGGCACAGACTGCGGAGCGTGCCCCTGACACTGAATTTCAGAAGGGTTGTCTCCATTCAGACTTCTGAAGGGGTACATCTCTGGCTCCCACGGCACCATATATCAGAAGAACCTTTGGAAACCCGGGAGTTCGCTGGCAGCCGCATGTGAAGTTTGTGAAGCTACTCTGGAATTTTAAATGCTTTTTGCTCGGGAACAAATGGGACGGTGAAACCGTGGAGTAATAATCAGAATAAGGTCACTGTATAAAGATCCGCTTGGAATATGAAATTTTAAGGAGAGCCTGTACGTGTTTGTTTGAACAAGAGCTTCAGAGTAAGAGGTGGACAAAGTGTGGATTAAGACCTACGTAAGGAAAAGGCTGTAATTCTAATATTAATTAGTTTCTGCATAATTAAATATTTCTCATTTCGAACAGTGGCTGTGAGCTCCCTCTGTCCTTGGCAAAGTTTGAAGTCTAATTTTATGGCTTTGACTCTTCTCTGGTACACTGCAAGTGCAAGTATGTATTAAGCAGATTTCTTTTTTTTTTTAAAAACTTTTCTCAATGTAAATAGTGCTCTGAAAGTGAGTCACTTTGCTTATTGCGAGATGTTGGATGACGATTAGAGAAACAATGCTTTTCATGACTAAAACATATGAGAGCAAAGAGTTGAAAACACTAGGAAACGTCCACCTTTCTTAGACTTTGATGTTTAGCGTCTTGGCA
Organism: Dicrurus megarhynchus; assembly: GCA_013399195.1. Taxonomy (NCBI): domain Eukaryota; kingdom Metazoa; phylum Chordata; class Aves; order Passeriformes; family Dicruridae; genus Dicrurus; species Dicrurus megarhynchus. The sequence continues at coordinate 287,188 of VXAD01008394.1, forward strand.
GACTGATACCTGTTTTATGGCTGGAGGTTATTAACAAAATTGGATTATTTCCAGAAGTTTATGAAAGCTGATACATTTTCAATTGCCTAGACTTTGGTAGGCAACCTTGGATTATGTTCTGACTACCAAAGGGGGATTTTGGTTTAGTCAACCGTGTCCCACCTCAGTACAAAGTAAGTGTAGCCATGCTCATTTGATGAACCTGAGGTAGACTGACCTGTAATCTGGGCTTTGCACACACTTTTATTTGCTGTCGTACACAAATCAGTTTGCATGAGTGCCACAAAATCCGGTGGCACCCAACTCTTTCTCCCTAGTTCATGTGACCTTGGTGAGTGTTTGAGACGAGTGCGTGGTGGGCAACAAAATAGTGGAGATTCAGCCCAGGCAAGAGTGACAGTGGTGAGAATAAACTGGGAGAAAGAAACAGGCAGGTTCTCAGTGCTGGAGTTGTGTTGAGAACAACCCAGAATCGGGGGGCCCAGGTTGTGAACTTGGACTTGCTTTAGTGTGGACCTCACAAAATGCCTTTGAGCGATCATTAAAATATGCTTCTTATATGGTGGGGATTTGAATACTGTACCAATTCCCTTGGACCCTAAGAACACTGAAAAAATCTGACCCAGTGCCCGTCTCAAGCCAGAAGATATTGAAGATATAGAAGATATAGAAGATATAGAAGACATCTTTAGTCTCTCATAGCTAAAAGATGGCAGCTGTCCAAGCCCTATGTGCACCTTTTCCACTCTGATGCTTGGGTGTTTGCCAAATGTGTGTGACCCACACCTTGAAGTGATTCCGACACTGACTCTAGCGCAGACTGTGACTATTTGGCTGTAGGATGTTACACCTCTGCTCTTTGCTGCTCCAAGCTGAGTGAAAGTTGTTGGAAATGATCTCAGCTGGTCCTTTTAACAGGCTGGTTTTGAGGTATCTGTGTATTACCATACATATCATCTGCAGAGATGCATAAATGATCGAGCTTTTCATTTAATAGAAAGGAAATGGTGATAGGGGGTTTCCATGAAGATTCTTTGATTTCAGAATTTATTCTCCCTGAGGTCCAAAATAGCCCAAATTTAACTTTCAGAGCATGCTGCACAGCTATTTTTTGCTGAGCTTTTGCTGAGGGTTGAAGAGCATGAGGCAAGCTGGGAATTTTTTTTGTGATTCTGGGCTGATTTGATTTATGTGGGCAGGGAGTTATTTGGACTGAGCAAGTAATTTTGTTTGTTATGAATATTTTTAATTAGTTATAAGGCCTCAAAACTTTGGATAAAGACATTTTGTTTATACTTGGGAGAAAAATGAATGAAGTAGATTACATATTTAAGCCTTTTTTGTAGTGATTTACTTCTCCTTGTAATTGTGTGTAGTGAACAGATTATCTTTTATTTTATGATTCAGTTTTCTTTAAGTGCTTCTTCCCCTTCGCTGCCACATCAGAGAGAATCTGTTGAATTTAATTGGGCTTTCCTTAGGCTCATGATCTTGCTTGCCAGATCAGTTTTATGAAATTCTCTTCCTTTTTTGGAAAAATGAAATTATTTGTGGTTTTGGCTAAAATAGTTCTGATCAGCCTCTCCAAATTCTTAATGCTACTCCTTGGCACAGCAGCCTCGTAATGCTTAAGAGACGCATCCCTTGGCAGGGAAGCAGGAAAGATGGATGCTTGTATCCTGAGAGACATGTTACACTGTGTGGAATTCCACATTCCCTGGATATTTGAGATTTGTGAAACACTGCTTAGTGGAAAATGATCGCAAAGAGATCTCACAGTTCATTCTGACACATTTTTTTAAACAGGAAAATGCACAAATTAGCAGAACACTCGAACATGCTACTGACCATCCACCTCTTTTTGCCAGTGTGAGACTGTTTCCAACCAAGCATAATTCAGTGTTGTTTGGTTTAATGAATCAACGGTACAGCTCTCATAAATAAGTCTTATTGTCTCCTCTCCTTTCTCCATACAGTCAGTCCTTGCTTCTGCTCATCCCACTTAAACCATTCAAATCAAAAGATGAAAATATTTTCCTTTAATTAGTACTTCTCTTTAGCTGGCACTTCTTTCACCTTTCAGTTGTCAGTAATGTGTAAGAAGATGAAAAAGGAATAGAAGATAATGTTTGGGCTCATATGCTGGCTTGTGCTGTAGAGACTTTGCTAGAAATGACTAACAGCAGTCTGGTGAAGTGGGTCTACCAGCACCCAGACTATAGGTGCTCATTTTCATGTTTGTCCATGTGTGTGGGTTTCTGGAAGCTACTTACTGACTTAGGAACTAGAACTCCTAAATTTTTTTTTCTTTTTTTTTTAATGCCCCAATTTTCTCACCCCACCTCTAATACAGGCTGGATCCAAACCTCAAATGCTGGCATCTTTAACCACTGGTAGCAGGGTGAGAAATTCAGATTGCTGCTTTGCCGGTTCAACCACTGTAGAAATTTAATGTATTTTAAAATTATATCTCTATTTGATATGTGACCTCAAACATTTAGGGCTTCTTTGTTGATTCTGCTTATTCTGTTCCTGGATTAGCTTTATTCCACCTTTGCAGACAGCTGTGTCTCAAAAGTAAAAGGTCCCACAAATTTTCTCTGTGCAAAAAAACCCCAAAAAGGACAGGCCATTTAAATCAAAGAGAACTAATTTGCACAGAATGACATAAGGAAATTTATTCAGGTGAGCTGGCAAGATTTTACAAGTAAACTTCCCAAGAACAGTTCCCTTTGGCTGCATCCTTTAAGGTGAAATAGTCATGTTTTAGGAAGCAGTTTAGGGAGATACTGCTTTTCCTTTTGGGGGGTGGAGGAAAAGAACGTGAGAGTCCAAAAAACAATACTTTAACAATGTGAGCTTATTCAGAAAAGAGTAATTTGCATTTCCATCATACTAAATTATACTGTGTGACGCCGGAGAGCAGCTTCTATCCTTTGTCAGTTGCCATGGATGGGTTGTACACAAAGTTCAGGAAAGGCTTCAGAGTCTGAAACGATATCTCCTCCTTCTCAGATGAAATCTTGCCATTGGGAGTGTGGTCAAATCTTCCTCCCTGGGCTTCTCCAAGAATCTGGGAACTGTGGTTTTTTCTCTGTCCACAGAGGGAGGCTGGGCCAAACTGAGACCAGTCAGAGCTAAAATATTTGAGGATTGTTTATATTTGTGTTTTTTTTTTTTTGTTTTTTTTTTTTTTTTTTTTTTTTTTTTTTTTTTTTTTTTTGTTGTTGTTGTTGTTGTTTTGCTTTTCTTCTTTCTTCCCTGGGCCATTCCCTAAATGACTCTGAATATTACAGAACCTTGATATAATCCCAAGAAGGACCTATTCTGGATTATTTAATTCCCAGAAAACCCCACAAAAATATCAATGTGTGAACAAATATGCCATTACATTATGTAGACACCTGCAGGAAGAAAGTAAATATATGAATTCATGCATACTGTGTAAAACTTAATCTGAAATTAGGGCATATCCTAATAATGAGAAAAATGTCTTTCCCCTTCTATTGAGAATAGGAATCTGATCTGACACATCTTTTCTTTTTTAAAAACACCAGGTCCAATTTATTTCCTGTGACTGAAGAAAAATGGAGTCCATCAAAACTATCAGAGTGAGCCATTTTTAGGAGACATTTAAGTAAACGTACTTCTGGATATTCTCTGAAAGTGAAATAACAAGGGTGGACAGAAAAAAAGGGGGGCTGATGATTCTAAAAGCATCTTATTATAGTTTTAATTTATATGGGCTTTGGTGCTAATGATTCATTAGGTTATGCCCTTTAAATGGTCTTGTCTTGAAAATGCCAACATTTTGAAGCAGACTTGAATATATTTCTCAGACATCAGATCTTGCCCTTGTTATTAAGATAGGCTTTTTATATATTTTTTTTTTTTAATTTAAGAATGTCTTGTAAATTATACACGCTGCAGAACTTTTGCAGTTTTGCTTTGTGCCTCTGGACTGACTGGGGGAGGTAGTAACACTTTGAATTAATGTCTGTGTTTCATTAGTTGGAGTAATGCTGTGGTGATGAGATATCTGCGAGGCTGGAAAAGATGAACCTGCATTATCACTTCAAGGCCCAGCTACCTACAGAACATAGAGAAAAACAGAAAAAAAAAAGACTGGCATATACAGGACTTTGAGGGATACAGTGTAGGGTCTGATGGGTTACTGTTATTTTTGGAATTTCTGGTGTTTACATGATGGCATAAGTCAGTGTTTTCCTTGTTGCCTTTATGTCAAGTGTCCCAATGGTGTAAGGAAGAGGCTTGCTCCCTTGCCTTACTTTTCATACAAGTTTTGTATTTGTTGATGACCTTTTTCAGTATCCTTGCAGCTCGTGGGAGCTGTGGTCACAGGACACAGCTGCCCTGTGCTGAGCACTGCACAAACCCAGAACAGCTGTGGGGGTGGGCAAAGGGGAGAGAAAGGGAAAACGTCTCTGAACATGGTAGTTTAATGTTGAAGCAAGAGGTTTTTTGGGTGCCTTGGGAAGAGCTTAAAAGAAGGAAGGTAATTGGCATGGCTTTGTGGGTGTTTGCAGAGAACTCTTTCAAAACCTGTGTATAATGGGCTATTAGAGAAAGTATACACTGGCAGTCTGGAAATGTGACAAGTGGCTTGTAAACAAGAACATTGTGACCTGATGGTGAAAGAGAAATCACAGTGTAGGGGGAAAACAAACAGCTCCTGTCTGACACAGCAGAAAGGAGGAACCAAAGAGCACAGTGAGGGAAATTACATGGACCCATCCTAAAACAGTGGACTTCAGATAATGGACTTCACAGGAGTGTTTTGCATGACTATAAAGGGAATAAGTTTGCACGAGGTCAAGGGCAGAGGGAAAGACAGTTGCCATAACTGGGAAGTAATTGGCATGAATGTATAGCAAAATGGATCTCAGGTCTGGGAAGGAGTTTGAACATGAGGGCTTAGAGTTCTAATCCACAGCTGACAACCAAGTTATTGACCTTCTGATAGTACTGTGGTCATGTTCACAGAGCTTGGTTACAAATGGAGGTGTTGAGCCTGCAGTGGTCGTGATACACCCATGAGAAGGAAACTGGCTCAGATCCTGACTTAGGCAGGAGAGGAGGGGTCTAGAAAACAGAACTGGTGGATTCATGAACTGACCGGGTGTCTACATATCTTTAGAGAGCAGATTAATCAGAGGGAGAGTTTGCTTTCACTGGAAGAAACAAAATAATCTGGGGTGGAATGCCACCTATATTGGATATTGTGTGGAGAAAACCTGACGCTGAAGAGTCAGTACTTCATAAAAAATTTTAATACAGGTTTGAATCTGAAAAAATAGTCTGGCAAGCTTAGACTGCTTGCTGAGAACACTTGCAGACATGATGGTCAGTTCACAAAGTTCTGTAGCAATGACCATAGTATAGGATGTGATCTCTGAATCTGCACTTCAGGAGTTTGGCTGCCCAGACCCTCTGTGAAACTGAAAGCTTGAAGTGTATTGATAAAAATGAAAGAAGGTAGGAAGTACAAAAATCGCTTCCCCTTGCCTTTTTTTTTTCTTTTTTTGAGAATGAGGGAAAATGGGACACTTCAGTGAACATGAGGGATTAAAGAGAAAAGGATACATTTACTTCAGGTGGCAAATGCAAAATTGCAGTGAAGTTGTGGTGCTAAATGTTAACAGACTAGCTAAAATTATTGAAAACTAAATCAAACTATACATGCAAGATGAAATTAAAGATCATCATCACAGAACTTAATCCAAAAGTCTTTTCCAGGAGTGTGTTATGGCGAGTAGGGACTGATTTTGCTGCAATGAATAAGTATTTGAATTTAACTGTTTCTTCTGATTATTATTTATACACAGTCTAAGTGTATTCATAGCTTCACATAGCTTTCATATATCTCTGTTTTAGCATATGGATAACCTGGGAACTGATGACTGTGAGTTCGGTTTCAAGTTATTTCTATTTGCTTATGGCATAGGAATGAATTTTTATCAGACAAATGCTTGTAAGATTTAGAATTAAATTTGCAGTGAAAATATTCATGATTAAAAATTCAGATTTTTCTCTGTGCTAATATTTTGTGAGCATTTATCTTTAAAATGTCTTGTTAAAGTCCTTGTAGAAAGAGTTTATAAGGACTGGCTTTGCTGTCAAAGACATGCTAAGGAAGTTCAAACAAAAGTTTCCAAATAGATTTATCCTTTACTTGTTCATCTTCTAACCCTTAGCATGACACTTACAAATCAGAAAGTACACATGAGTTAATGTCTTTTAGTTCTCTCTTTGGTAAAATATAATATTAGGGTTGAATGCTAACAACTGATGCCTTTTCCTTTTAACCTCTCAATGTATATCATACAGTCCCTTCACTTTTCCTTCTCCTTTTTCTCTATTGCTTTCCTTCCTTTGTACCCCCAAATCTTTTCTTCCTCCTACTCTGTCTTGTCCTTATTTTTAGTGTTTTATATTAGCACTGATTAAGAATAGATGCAGTAATGCTGGTGAAGACCATGCATTTTGGCTGGCTTTTGCAAATAATTATTCTTCTATGGGCCTAATTATTTTGCATGTAATTCCATTTATAGAGTGAATTTTGAAGCTTCTGCAGTGCTTGGACTTTGGGTAACATACCTTGAGAGGGTGTTCAGGAGACCCAGTAGAGAAGGGCCCTTTCAGAAGGTGGAGCAAAACTGGAGAGAGCTAAACATCAAACACTATTCTGCTGCTTCAAAAGTACAGTAACCTCCAAAAATGCCCAGCCCACTTTAAAAGCATTATCTGTAGGTCTCATTGACAATAAGCTTTCTCTCATGACATTTGTGAACCTCTTGCATGGTTTTATTGGACACTTTGCTGTGAAACAGAGGTATCTATTGTCAAACAATGAAGATGTTCCAAGGTAAGGTATGGGAGGGGTAACTTGCTACCAGGGTGCTTGAGATACTTGGGGTTTTACTATAGTAAACACCCACAGCTACTTTACAAACCCCAGAAACTGCATGAAATGGCCTTTGCATTTATTTTACATGGATGGAGCTGTATTATTTGGAACTTTGGATATAATCATTGCATCTGCTGTATTTATAACTCTTGCACAATATAGAATTGTGAAGAAACTAAACACAGAAGCAAAGGAATGACAGAGGTGTGTTAGGGCCTCTGCTAGGGCTTGTTTAAAGGCTGGAGCCCAATAAAAGTGTGAGAGCACCAGTGTGATCATGGAGTTACTGATCCAAGTTGTACCAGGGCTCAGAGGGGAGCTTCTCATCAGGAAGTGAATCCTTTTTGATCGTCAAAGTGAGGTTTTTCCAAAGCATGAAGCGTTGACCTACTGTCCCTGGTTGCAGTGGGAAGGGAGTCAGGCTGCTTTTGTGGATGGAATCCATATTTTTAAATGCGTTGAACAGTCTAGAATTAGTTCCATTCCAGGGGTAGTGAACACTTGGCTTTTCCATTTCCATAATGCCTCTGTCAAATACGGCACACAAACAAGTCACTGCTAAGCAGTGTTTCCTAACATATGGCCAGTCTCGGGAGGTCACTCAAACATCAGCAATTAGCATGCTTTGTCACAATGCTATTTTCAGAATGTACAGTTTAATTAAAAAAGGTAGCAGTGAAACAGTCAGCTGTTTAAACACCAGAAAGATACCTCAGGATTTAAACTGGCTCAAGTTTATTATGGCATGCATTTTGACAAGTTAGGCTAGGAAACATTTCAGAAGTAGTTAAGTTACTTAGAAATGTCTCTGTGACTTTGAATTAATTCAAACTAGAAGGATTTTTAAAAGTTGCCTAGCTACCAAAAGTATTATTGCATAACCCAGTATTTGGGTATGTCACTGTAATCTATCATGTATGTCTTGTTACCAGGAGTTTATATTGCTCTCCTGATCTTTGAGAATTATTTGGTTCTGTGACTCAGCTACCTGATCTGGGAAACAGTGTCTGAGAAGTAGGGAACCTAAATCCCTAGTTAAATAGACAAATAAGCGGTCTGAGATTTTACTTTTGTTGCCAACAGGAAATGGACTCAGATAAACACAAATGCCTCGACAGTACAAGGTTTATGTCTGCATGTGAAGTTCCACTTCATCATATGTGATATATAGCCATAGATTTCTATGCATAGACACATGCACCTACATATATGTAGGTATTTATGAATGCAATTAATGAAACTTCACACATAGGAAAAACCAGAAGAATTTTTAAAGTATAGTGTTTTAGGGTTTTTTTTGGGGGGGAAGGAGTGTTGGGGAGAGTATTCTCAGTGGACTAGGATTTCCAATATGAAATTTGCCAGCAGTGTAAATAACTATTCCCAGCACAACATTAGACCTAGAATTTAATGTCATAACACAAGAGCACTTTTTTTTTTCATTTTTTTTTCCTCTGTGTGTGTGTGTGTGGGCATTTTGTTTTCCCATATCATGAACTTCTAAGGCTTGACTGAAATCAGTGACAGTATGAGGTCTTAGTATTTCTGCAAACTAGGCTCATTTCTGTTCATAAGTTCTTGGTATCAAATAAATTTCTTTGCAGATACTTTTTAATAATTTCGGCAGATTAAATTGAGGTTTTCCATAACGTCTTTGTTAGGGAGTTGTAAACCTTTTAACAGAGGGAAAAAAATCTCCTTGACACCTTCCCCACTTGCATTGTCACTTTCTTCCTCACTGTGCCTGATTATACAGCCATAAATTGAGTAAAAATTTTCATTTACCTAATTGGGTTATTGAGTGTCAAGCCTGTTTGCTAAAGACTGTAAAAGATGAGGGTAATATTTGCATTAAAAAATACTCTCTTGCCTTCCCCTTGCTTTTCCCTTCTCCATTTGACCAGATTCATGAAAGACAGGAGAAGATAGAAGCATCCTTCCCATTTTTTTGCAAGCAATGAGAGTTTGACTGCCTCTCAAAGGAGAAATTTTGCAAGGCTGTCCCATGTCACGTGCAACAGCCTATTGCTGGAACAAGAGTGTGGGTGAGGTGGAGGAGACCCTGGGATTATTTGTCATGGGATGGGGAACTACTGCTGCCTGAATTTCTCTGGGTGTCCCATTAAGGACAAGAGATGGACCAGCTTTCCCTGACAAGATGCTCTTGATTATTTGCATATCTTAAGCTGAACCAGCAGAGCAGCACAAATAGCAGAAACTGAAATGAATAAAGGGGTGTCCTGAATGTCACCTCCCACATCCTTAAGATTTTGCTGCTTCCTCCCCAGTAAAGGGACCCCCATTCTCCAGCACAGCTCAGCTGTGTCCCTGCAGAAAGGTTGGAGCAGGGAAACATGAATCTGCACACGTGTTTTGTTTTAATAGACGTACCTTTTAACCTGCAAGATTTTATAGAACTGCATATCTGTATTTTTATAGCATCCACATGACCTTTGAGATAAAAAGAGGTCTTTTCTTTTAACTCTGCAGTTCACAACTGCTCTGATAGCTCCTTAGATAAAGCAGTGATGACCATGGTGTAAATGCCGAGATAGTTGCTGTAGGTAGACAAATAGACTGAACTTTAAAATTTCATCTCCTATCTGTCATCTCACCCTGCACTGGTAAGAGAACAAAAAAATTAATATCACATTGTAATCATTTTTAAAATTCCTCAGCTCAACCTGTTTTGCTGTTTTATTGTAATTTTTTAATTTATTGTGAAAATACCTCCATTTAACACATTTACCTATGATCAAGCACCACCATGTCAACCAGACCATGGCACTGAGTGTCACGTGCAGTTGTGACATGTACAATGTCTTGTCTTTAGGCTCCTGGTGATGACTGGGTCATCCAGCAGCTGACTGCACCCACCTTTTCGGGGCCTGTGTGTAGAGATGCAGAAATTTCACAGCAGTTTTAGGTTTTAGCCTTAGTCCCTTCCATTTTCATATCCCATCCAGTGTAGTCTCAAATCCTCTAGCTCAATATATGGCTCCTTCCTAGAGAACTTGCCTTGCTCTTGGTCGTCTCCAAGGGCATTTTAAGGTCACCACATTAATTCAGTGTTTCATCACAGTGACACTGATTCTTTCCCACAGCCCCTCATTACACAGTTGGCTTAGGCTTGAATTCCCCATACCCCCCTCCCCGCCCCAGTTTAGAGCTGGGGAGATCATTGTCTTTGGAATATTATTTCTTGTATCTTTGCGATGTAATTTATGACATTTGACCACTGTCCAAGATGGCACAGTAAATAAATTTTCCCTAATGTCTAATCTGAGCTTACACTCTTTCAGTTTGAAGCCATTCCCCCTTGTCCTGTCACTACACGATCCTGTGAAAAGTCTTTCCCATCTTTCCTGTAGGTTCCCTTCAGGTACTGGAAGGCTGCAATCTGGTCAGAACAAAGCCTTCTCTTTTCCAGGCTCGTACATAGACTGTGTATTATTTGTTGAATATAAAGAGCATACGGTATGGCCTGAGTAACCTGTGGATTTTTGAACAATGGGAGTGGATTATTATCTAGCTGTGTGACACCTGAAATTGTGCATATCTTCCTCAAAAGGGCCTGTGCACTTCATTGGTCTAAACCTAAGAACCACAAAATAAAAGCATCTTCTGTTGGACTGGATGCAGACAAACCCTCGGACTGTGAAACAACTGGACTAATTATGAACCAAGAATACTCAATTAATATTTCAACCACATTTCAAGGGCTGGAGGGGAATTGGTCTTTTGCACCTTCTTCAGGAGCATCCTTCACACACTAAAGCAATGTTGATATTGCAAGTTTGTGTAAGCGTTTCTCAAAATAATTTCTTCTAACATTCTTATAAAGGAAAAAAGATGCATGAAAAGTAACATCAAAGTGTTTTTAAATAGAATAAAAGTTATATTTAAAATATGTGCAAATAATAAAGCTGGCAAGAATGGTTCAGCCTTTATGAGTTGCTCTAACAATGATCAGTGAAAGAAAAAGAGCATAGCTCTTAAAAATAATCCTTGGGTTTTTCATGCAGTTTAGAGGGCTTAAAATATATCTTCTATAAAGACTCCATGACAAATCTGATATTACTTGTACATAGACAGTAAGCCAAAATCAGCTTATATTAAGGTGAAAATATGGACATTGACTTCAAATTGGGCTTTCCTTGATGGTCTTTATTGGGTCTTGAGTGAGCTGCTGTTCCAGGAGAGGCATCGTTGGCTCTTTTTAATGTGGACCCATTCCCTGGTGTGCAGGGAAAGCTATTCCATTTAGAGTAGGAGTTTAGTATTTCAAAATCTGACTTTTCTATTGAGCATGTTTAAATCTTTCATGGTAAGCCGTGAAAGGGAGCAGAAGGCCAGTGATGCGTCGGCCAGCCATGCTGGTCCCTCCAGGTTAGGCTGATGGAATCTGGAACAGTCACCTGGGTGAATTTTTACAGCCAACAATTTTTATAGGCACTTTTTCGCAGCTGAAAAAGTTTGATCAAAATTGCTGCAGTATGTGGCAGACAGTAAAAGCTTATGTGCATTCAAAATTCTGTTAGGCCAATCCACGGAGAGAGATCCACACCATCCATGTACTGTGGAAATACCATGCATGTGGGAAGCGAGAGCTGGGATGCTTTTTCTGGGAAATATCATGGTTTCCTCTGCTTGAAAGTCTGGTGGGCGTGGGATAATACTGGATCACAAGGACATATTCTAATATGACCTTTCTTACATTTTTCTGGAGAATATATGATTTGGAATAGGTGTTGCAGTGTGCCGGTGTGAGTGTGGGTAGGGCACGGAGAGCAGGAAGCTCACAACAATTAAACCATCTGATTTATACACCTTTTGAGTGAACAACTCTTAGATTAAAATAATGATTCACTCCTTCTAGTCCCTTATAGTCCGCTGAAAAACATGCACAAAAAATTCAAGTTAAGGGTGAACAACTGGAAAAGATGCAAGTACTGACAAAATCCAAGTAATTTCAAAAAACAGCTGTCATGGACAGTAAAGGATTTTGGTTCACTGGTGGTTATGGCTGTGTTCCTGCCAGCATTTACTTGACCATATTTTATCATAGACTGTAGCAGTTTTTAGGTTGTTAGGGTTTTTTTAAAAGCTTTTGTAAGGGGTCCAGGCATAGTATGAGCTACCTTGTCTTGGAGAGAAGAGTATTCAGGTGTGATGTCCTGAGTGAACATAATTTTGCATTAAGTTCGTTTTATTTTATTTTATTTTGTCTTATTTATTTTTAATGAGACACATTCAGAACCGGTGTGTTTTAAAAGAACAGGATGAGTTAATATGACAAGATTCCAGTGGGTCACAATGTAAATTAGGTAACAGGCTCTTGCTGTAGACATGTAGCTCTTTCACATATGCTTTCCTAGCCCAGGAAAAGGATTCTCGCTTCCCTTGCCTTGTCCCCTTCCTCTCTTTGTGAAATAGGAGCATAATGCATGTTGTCAGAGCCAGCAGGTTGGAGTGGTCACTTTTAATTTGCTTTAAGGTTTAGCTTTCAAAGCCCAGTGATGTGTCACAGGTAGTGCTATGCTCTTGCCATAAAGAGAGATTTTGTTGAGATCAGATGGGAACGGCAATGATAACAAATAAAAATCTAAATTAAGGAAGAGAGAGTAAATAAATTTTTAATCATACAAAATTTAATACTTATGTTAAGGAAAAGAATATTAAAAGTCATTTTATAGGGAGTGAATTTATATTGGAGCTGATTTTAAAGTTGTACAGCTTTGAGTGATATGATAATCATGTATTTTTCTCCCCCCTCAGCTGTACTAGGGGATTGAAATTTATATACTCAATAACTGGAAAAGAATCATAAAGGATCAGGCTGGAGGAATCTGTCTCACTCCATTTTTTCCTGTCACTCCCATAGCGATTTTAATATTTTTCTTATATCTCTGCTTATTTTCAGTGCCAAACATTGTTTTCAAATACAGTTGGCTTGAAAATGAGCACTTGAAGCTGCAAGCTTGTCCGCAAACTACTATGATTTTCAGGTAGTACAATGAAATCTTTAGCTATAAAAAATATAAAATAAAAATAGGATGTCAGAGTCTCCTGCCAGCTGTAAATGCAACTAAATAGTCTTATTGTGTGCTTTAATATTTTTAACTATTTTAAGCATTTGACTCTTGCTTTTCTTTTTTTGTCTTGGTGCTAAGGGAAAATGGATTTGCAAAAGCTAACATAACAGCACATTTATTTCTTTCACCCTTTTCAAATAGGAATTAAAGACAGGATAGTCTTCTGAATAGACTGCCAGACTGAGAGTCAGAAAATAAGTTTCATATTATCAATTCATTGAGAAAGTCTATTTGCTTTCCTATACCTCAGTTTCCCATCTGTAAAATGAAGATAATGTAATTTATCATCCTGTGCAACGTGCTTTGAGGGCTAGAGCAGCAACATAGAGTGAAGTACTGTGATGAAATATTTTGGGCAAAATACTGATGAGTTTTAATGATTTAATTTCTTGCTTGTTAATTTTTTTCATACTTGGTTTTTGATGTACAAGTTGCTCTCCAATCTTTTCTATAAACTGGTGTTGGAGATGGCTGATGTATTGATCCCCAAACAGAAAATGAGGTGGGTTTCATGTCAAAACACTGAAGTCAAATGGCTGTGTAGTTTCACCTGGAAGTGTCAGTGCACCATTTTCAGCCACCCACAGCAAAGACAGGAAAGTAAACAGAGAATATATAGCATTTTCGGAATTAGTCTGGGATGGGTGAAGAGGTGTTCTGTCCGATTTAAACACAGCATAACTGGGGAAATGTAAATATATATTGTGTCCCTTTCCAGTGGTAAATGCCCTCTGTATATTTTTTTTTTTTTCCAAAAATCTTGTATTTATGGGCACCTCCCCACTATTTTCATGGTCTTCTGCTTGATGTGTTATGATAGCACATGTCCAGTATGGGCATTTGCTTGAATGGGAGAGGTTTTTTACCTTTGACATGGTGACGGACATCTCTAAAGTGTTTGGAAGATTATGAGAGCAAAGGCCAAAAATAAAAAAAGCTTCATGATATTTCTCACACACTAACCACATCTAGAGTCTCCAAGAATTTTAGCCCAATTTAGTTTCAGATAGCTCACAATGGCAACTATTTACCTGTGTCTTTATCTGTCTCTCATCTTTGTTGTCTGACCTACACATTTAAGTGAGGACAGGGGTGAAAGTGAACCTGTGGCTACTTAGGTGAAGCTGGTATAGGCAGTCCAGGGGGTTACTGTTGCTTTGTGAAATGACATGGATGATGTTTGATATCAGAGTTTCAACAACAGATTCATTGCCAGTAGTTGCTTTTGCTCATTTTAGTTTTCCAAATGATTGTCCTCTCTGGACACCCTCTGGAGTCAAGGAGCCCCGGAGGATGCACCAAAGGGTGAGCACCAAGTTTGGACTCCTGCTCTGAACTAGTACTGGCTCCAGAGATTTCCTTGGCACCCTGATTTATGTGATGTGTTGTGATCATCAGTATGGGTAATAATGATGTCTCTGTCCAGCAAACACAATTCTAATACAAATTATATATATTTTAGGCATAAAAATATATGCTAGAAAATACACAAGCTAAGAGCAGGTTTATAGTCAAAAGCCACTTACTTTATAGGAATGTGGAGCACAGAGAGGAGGTAAAAATTGTCAGAATATTCTGTGTATCTCTGAATTTTCAGAGGCTTTGGGAACAAGTAGTTAAATTTGAGAAAGTAGTTAAATTTCTTTACCAATTGGAGATGGAAGTGTCTAAGCTGAATCAATGAACCAACTAACTGAGCTTAAGGGGAAAGCATAATGCCTTCCATACTTTTAATAAAAACAATGGGTTTTGTACTCTGAAGACTTGCTTACGGTGGTGTTTAAGGACAAGAGGCTTTAATCTTTAGATGAGGATTTGTCTGGTTTGCCTGTTGTTAAACAAGAAACTTGACTATTTGGAATTAAAAAGTTGAAGAAAGCTGCAAAACATAAGTCCACTAAAGAGACGGAGAAACAATTTCTGAGAGACAGTTCTGTGTTAGGTCAGTGGTTTGCACCTTTTGATGCCAAGTCTCACCTGTATTGTATCCCTCTCACCTTTTGAGTTCTCCCTGAACATCTGCTGTTGCATCACCTCTTGGTCACCTAACCACTACCCAAGTGCCTCCAGGAAACACTGCCTGCTCTCTGGGGTCCCTGCCAACTCCTTCTCTCCCTTTTCCCTAACCCTGGGTTAGGGTTACTTTCTCCTTGCCCCTCCGGTGCTTTGTGGCTATTTTCTAAGACAGTTGCACCAGCAGAGATCTGGCACAATCATTGGCAGGTTCTTTGAGCCTGAGATGTGCCTGGACCTCACTTGCTGGTAACCTGTTCTCTAAAGTGCTGCTTAGATAGTGCCTTTGAATGCGTGAAACAACAGAGGAGTTGAAAACCTTTGATGCAAGGAGTAACAAAAGATTTATTATGTTACAGGCTTGTTTAAAGGCTGTAGGGTTCATGGTACAATTTATTGTGCTTTCCAGGAGGTACTGTTTTTCCACGTGCATTCAGTTTTGTTCTGCTGAGACACAATTTGTCTTCTCCGTGAGCCGACTGCTCGCTATTAATACCCACTCACCAGGATTTTCATAGGCTAACACTAAGAATTTTTTGTAACGTATTTCCTCCTCACTCCTCGAGCTCTGGCCTCTCCCTCAGGAAAGGATGACGCTGAGGTATGAAAAGATCAAGTGCAGAGTAATTAAGTTATTTGTCTTTGCATCTCCTAACTGTTACACAATCAAATAGTGTATTTTTAGAGGAGAGCTGGTTAATTGCTGTTAGTGTTATCATCATTTCAGGATGATTAGGAGGTGGTGACTAAGTAATAGGTCTAGTAGGATATAAAAAAGTAGTAGGTAGAGGATGCAATCAAAACCCCGAAGAGCTCATAGGGTACAGAAGAAGGAAGTGTATTTTACTATTGCCTTGGATTTTCCCTTTTCAGAGTTAACGCTAGCTGGGAGAAACCTGGGACTGGTAACAGTGTTATGGGTCATGTAAACAAGAAAACATTTTTTACCCCTCCTACTTGAGAAAGAAGAGGTTTTCACAGGACTGCTTGTGCAGCTGATTGAAAAAGCACTTCCTTTCACTGGGCATGAAGTATTCACCCTCCACACTGAACTTCCTCTCAAGGTTACTCCTTGAATCCAGGAGTCCTCCTGTCTTGTCCTCAACAGAAACAAAGTCATCACGTGGTTCTATACCCATAAGTATAGATTTTAAAAAAAAGCGTTCTTGTTTGACATCAAGCAGAATGGACACGTCCACATCTAACAAGAATTAAGCCTCCTGTGCTTAGATACTGTTGAAAACAAGTCTTCAAAGACCTCTTTTTTTTTATCCCTCAAGGGCATTGACTACTCCCAGTCAACTCCCTCTCTGTTGGCAATTTACTGTAAGGCTCTTGCTAGGAGTGAACCTTGAAAGAGCTTTTGGAGGAGAGAAGTGACTAAAGCTCGCTGTGAAATGCTTGTGTTTGTGCTGTGGCTTCCACATCAGGACAGGATTTGCAACTGCAGAGCCCAGAGAAAAAGTGAGAGCAAAGGGAACCAGGACATTCTGCCTCAGCACCGGCCTGGGGATTGGGACAAGGAGAGTGAGGAATGCTGTGTCCATTGAGATAGAGGAGAAATATCTGCAGAACCAGAAACGTGTTGGAAGTACCTTTTGTGAAATGGTCCATGGGCTATTTGATCATGTACACTTTAGTTTTACACCTCAGCAGACACATGTTGGTACTTGACCTGGACCAAGATGATTTTTTCAAGGGACATAGTTCTCCCGGTGAATTCTCAGTGCCTGGGATCTTTCCTCTGCCACTCTCCTTCCCAGGTACTGACACAGCACTATTCTTTATCAAATCAGAGCTAACACTTCCACAGTGAAAGAAATATAATTGCAAACCAGCTGAAAATTAATGTTATAGTCTTACAATCCATGTCACAGTCCTGATGACATTTGTAGTACAATATTATAATGATGTGGAAGAGGGAATAATTTTAATGGTTGACCTTGGCATTCAAATAACATCTAATAGCTGCAGCTTTGCCCAGAAGATATGTGTCAATGTTCAATTTCCAGATGTGGATTTAGAATGCCTGAATTTAGTGCCTGCATGGAAGGTCTGGGTTTGTTCATGTGATGGGGAAAACACAATTAAAAAAGCTAAGGTAGGAATTTCTGTTCCAGCTGCATTTAGCAATGGAACTGAAAGCTCCCAGCTTGAAAGTGAGACGCTTCCACTCTCTCTAATGTTAAAATGAGAAAGGAGAAGGATTATGAACCCATACTGTTGAATTCAACAAACAGAACAAGGGAAGTCTGTCCTTGCAGAAAATAGAATTGTAAATCAATGAGAGAGTGATTAAGTGCAGAAGAAACAGAGCCCTCGGTAGGGTTTGCACTAACCATGGAAGTTTAGTGGCACACTCTCCCATCTCAAACACAACTGGGGTTTAGTTAAACAATATCTGGCATGAAGCCATCAATAAAAATGGCAAGTCATGCTCAAAACACTCACAGAGCAGCCAAATTTCATTTTACAACGGGAAAAGCCAAGGCACAGTAATGGAGAAATTATTCTCAAGGAATTGCTGTGTCACGTAGGTCAGATAGGTCTTGTTTTAACTTAGCACATTGTGCTGGTCTCTAAATAGACCAGTGGGATGCCTCAGCACAGTGAATCCTTTCAAGGTCTTACTCAAAGACCTTGGACAAAACCCAGGGACTCCCAAAGGTAACTCTGCAAATGCCAGTCTGACTAAGGAAGACCTAGACTGAAATATCTGTCCGCGCCAAGAACAAAATATTGCTCATTATGAGCTGGTTTTGGTACTTCCATAACATTTAGATGTGTAGCTTCAGTAGAGAACTGTCTGGGAGAGGTTGATGAAATGTTCTTTATATGTGATGCATGTTAAATCCAGCACATTTAGCAATTAGTTTACTCCTGTTTCCAGTGGAATGCCTTGTGGGCAGGGGTAGATGGGAACTAAACTTGTGAGAAAATACCAACATGTTCTCTGCTGTCTAAGAGGTGGCTCTATCAAGTGTCTCTCTCAGCTGACATCTAAATTGTTGGTATGTTTTCGCTTTGGTTTTCATTCTGGGTGCATATCCTATTCTGAAAGGTCACCATGAGGGAGAAAAATCAGCTCAGGATGCATAATTTGTGAATTCATATGAGAAATAAAGAATGCCACTACAATGGAGAGAGAAAATGAAGGGTAGAGCAATGATCATATGAAAGAAAATCTCATTCTTTACCCAGACATGATGTCATAGTCTCTCATGATACAGGAAAGAGCTAGGGAAATGCAAAATAACTGTAGCTATGAGGGCTTGAGAACTCCCTAAGGACGACTGTGGATAGATTTGTGTGATTAGTCATGCTCCATGTTTGGTTCAGTGTCAGGTTTAGTCCAAGACTGAGGTCAATAAATGAAAGGCAAGGAACAGAGTGAGTGGAGAAGGCAAAGACAGCTGTCAGAGAAGGAGCTTTAGCTGAGAGTGGGGAGCAGGTGAAACAGCCCTCTGGATGGTGGCGGGAATGGAGCACAAACTGCCCCAGCTCTGCCTCCTTCCTGCCCTTTTGGGACACCTCCTAAATGTTGGGTTTTTTTTTGTCTGGAGGAGTGACGTCTATCTAATGTTAACCAGGAAATTAAGGACACACCTTTTATCACAGAGTCCTTCAGAAAGTAAGCTACCCTTTCCATCATTACGTATTCTCTCCCCTTTGAAAAAGAACATATTAAGAATGCAAAGGAACACAAATGTAAGAGCAAAATATTGACAAGGAATACAGAAACTTTTCAGACATTGTCTTACTCTTTTTCACTGGGAAGCTTTGCTTATTCCTCAATACATCTCCATTATTACTTTTTTTAAGCTTCATTGCTAACCAATGACAAAAAATTTGTCTTATATGTCCCACCATTACACATTCCATTGACACAGGGAGTGAGCGGCATTATCTGGAAAGGAGAGCTCACCGTCTAGGTGATTTCAGCCAATCGGAGATGATGATATTGTATTACCAGTTTCATAATATAAATGAAAAAGATGGCCTTCATTTTGATGAAAGCTGTAAAGTAGCTATTGTGCTTGTTTTGTATTGCAAGGCCCAAA
Organism: Dicrurus megarhynchus; assembly: GCA_013399195.1. Classification (NCBI taxonomy): domain Eukaryota; kingdom Metazoa; phylum Chordata; class Aves; order Passeriformes; family Dicruridae; genus Dicrurus; species Dicrurus megarhynchus. The sequence goes on from VXAD01008394.1 coordinate 306,285, forward strand.
TGTATTATTTATGCAATTTTCCTTTTGAAAGGAAAAACTGAAAGAGACTATTTCATTTTACAGCATTCAGTCAGAGCTATTGTCTCATGAATGTGAACATTCCTGCATTTTATCAGCTCCGAAGGTAGAAGGCAACTCACAGATCACACATAGAAAGGATTTTTCAAAGTTTGAAAACTGCTTTTTAAAAAAGCTAGACCCTAATGACTCGAGATATTATTTGTGCGTGCGTGTAGGCTGAATCAACACTTGGCCTATCAGAATGTACACAGAGCAGCGTCTTTTTCAAGGTCTTAAACAGCTTTGATTGAATCTTCGTGTACGTTAAATTGATAATGCAAGCAGCCTGTAACACACAATATTCATAACAATGGAATACATCTTCATTTGTAAATACACACTTTTATGCCAAGTCAGCACCTATTCAGGGATCTCTGAGCCACTTATCAACGTGACAGCAGCCTGATGTTATTGCTCTGTTACAATAAATATTGCCACCGTTTCAAAGGTGGGGAAACTGAGGCGGGTGCCCGTGAAGAGACTTGCTTGGGGTTGTAAGGCCAATGCTGGTAGTGGGGAATAGGTTGTTGGCATCAGCCCATTAGGCAGTCTGTGACACATGGAGTCACTCTCTTGGACCTGGTGATACTTATGTCTATGGAGAAAACATTTATTGTAGAGAGATGTTGAGATTTTTGCCTGTCCTTGACACCAGTAGAAATTAGATGTTTGCCCTTGAACACTCCTACAAAGAGGTTGGTTACTTTTTGGTAGAGAGACACATTAAAGCTTAAATTGATATTCAACCTCTTCCCCTATGTACCTAATTAGAGGCTCACTTCTGAGATACATCTTTTCTTGCCTGTTTTTTTTTTTCCTCAAAACCCCCTTACTTTTACTGCAATGCCTCTGAAACTTGCCATTAAAAAAATACCTCAGTTTTTTCATTCAGCTTTTGCTGGGACCAATATATTTCTCAATGTTCTTTCTTGTTTTCTGGGATAGTGTACAAATGAATATATACAACCTATATATTTAAATGTTAGTTTACTTGTTACCCTATCTTGAAATAAAAAATAAATTTGTTGAACCACTCATATCCACAGTGAAATCAGACAATTAATTTCTGATAGGGGCTCACAGTGGATGACATTCCTGAGTGTTAAATAAAGGTTATTTCATTTTAATGACAAATCAGAAATTAGATTTACATTTACTCTTTTCATATACCCAGAGATACTGTCTTTGGGGTGACCTAATTCCCTTCCAGTACCTGAAGGGAGCCTACAAGAAGGGTGGAGAGATACTATTGACCGGGTCATGTAGTGGCAGGAGAAGGGGGAATGGCTTCAAACTGAAAGAGGGCAGATTTAGATTGGATGCTAGGAAGAAATTCTTCCCTGTGAGGTTGGTGAGGCCCTGGCACAGGTTGCCCAGAAAAGCTGTGGGCATCCCATCCCTGGCAGTGTTCAATGCCAGGCTGGATGGGGCTCTGAGCAACCTGGTCCAGTGGAAGGTGTCCCTGCCCATGGCAGGGGGGTGGAACAAGATGGTCTTTAAGGTCCTTTCTAACCCAAACCATTCTGTGATTCTCCAGCTCTATGGTACACCTCAGCACTAGTGGAAGAAACAAATTATTTTTGTGGATGTTCCTGGCCAAAGTCCATGACTATAACCAAAACCAAACACAGGGTACATTTTATTTCAGCTGGATGTAGAGTAACTGAAGCTGCTGTTTAGAACAAAAGTCCCTATAAAAACAAAAGTCCATCCGTGTTAGGAGACACCAACAGTAGCAACATTGCAATCTTTGCCACATTTGCAAGTGTCACCATCCATTGTTTTCTTCTCCACATTCCCAGACATATTTGGCTTCCTAGGAGGGTAAGCTGATATGTTGTATTTAGAAATACTTAAGGGGCTGTTCCCATAACATACAATAGCAATATTTAAGGGATAACATATGCAATAACAAAAATCAAATAAAGCAACATTACACTGAAATATGGGGTTAAATTCTGTGCAGATCTGGTACAGACATGAAAATGAATACTTGTCATGTAATCAAATGGAAAAAATAATGTAGAAGAAAAATTCTGGTTCACTGATTGTTGTTGTGCTAATGTTAGATTACAGTTATCTGTCAGCTCTAAGTACTGGCACTCAGTACTCCGGATACTTACTTTCCTTAACTGTCTCAATTCATATTTAAAGCTTGCTTTTGGTGACATTCTTGCCATGGGAATTCACTTGCTCATATATCCTCAAAGTGAACACACAGTGAGTGATAATGCAGTGAATCTGATCTTTTCAGAAGTTCAGATAAATGCGTCCCTGTTTTTTTCTTATGATTCACCTTAATTCATCTGTTAGTGACAGCATAAAGAAATCTACTGTTTCCATGCCTGTGTCTCAAGCAACGATGGGAAATATAGGATGTAGGGACTGGAATTATCCTGATTGAACAGCCTTTCCTTAGGCTGTGTGTTTCAATCATATTAGTTGTATTTTTATTCCCTGAATTAAAGAAATCAAATATTTCACTTTTGTCTCAGGTATTTATTGCCATTTCATGGTTAGTGTGCCACTGAAATGACCACAAGTCTTTTACTCTGGGTGCTGGATAAAAAGATATACTGCAAAAATAAAATTGTTGGCATACAGAGTAAATTGCTGTGGACTAGCAATTTAGCAACAAATTTGGGCAACAAGTATTGCTCTCTCACCAACATTCCTGTCATTGTCTGAGGCAGATGGCTTCAATTTTATACACAGTTTCTCAGTCTGTAAAAGAGGGATCGTATATTTATTCATCAAAACAAAACAAAACAGACAAAAAGCCCACAACACAACTTTTTCTGTGCCTGGTCAGTGAAATAGGCTTGGAAGAAAATATTGTTTTATCTGGAAAATAAGTCTCCATTATGCACTTGAATATGAAAGCTAGAACTGCCTAAAAAATGAGGATAGGTTTCTTCTCATAAAACATCTTTTCCTTCATACAGAAAAATGTAACAAGAAACACTGAATTCTTCTAAATCAAACCTTCATCTGTTAATGGTTTAGTTTAAGAAGCAGATTAATTTAATACCAAATAGTGATCAGTAAAAGTTGTGATGCTGCCCCATCTGGGTTCTGTGCCATTTGCCAATATGGAAAACTGTCCCCTTTTCCTTCTACATTTTTAAATTCTTCATTTATTTCTTCTGAGATGCTTAAATTTCCAGTTTTGCTCTTCCCCCCCTGCACTTCTCCATCTCCACACTTCTGATAATGCATCATAGAATAAGAGAGAAAAATGGGAGCATATTTTGTCTTTCAAATAGTCTGCAGCTGAAAAGCTGAGTAGGTGTCACACAGCCTGACAGAGGTGGCTCAGCTCTGTGTGGATGGAAAGCTCTGTAGGGCCAGTGCTGAGGTGGTTGATATTCAGCTGTAGGAGCCCAGACATTCAGGGTGGGAATGGTAAAAGAACACTCAATATCTACATTGTAAAAACCCTTGCACAAAGGCAATGCCCCAGATGGATCTTGAGGCTCTGGTTTAAGTCATGTTGTTCGTCATAGTATGACAATCCCAAACATGGGTTGAAGAAGTGTAGAGTCCAGTCTTTCTGCCTTCGGTAAGCAAGAAATTCCTTCCACTGGAACTAAATCCTGACAAAGAACTGCATAATAAATTCTAGATGGAATGAAAAAGACATCTCTTCTTGGGAAGTTAATATATTACTTAAGACCTGGCAACAGCTTAACTGCAGACATACTGTTGCTTCTCTGTAAGGGTAACTCTGACATCCCAGCGAGAAAGTTTACTTCCTTCACACCTGGTCTTGTGTGCTATTAAACCATCACAGCAGCTGCTGAATTATTTATCTTTTTCCAGCGGACAAAACTAGTATTCCACCTGACACCCCCCTTGCCCAAGAGGAAAAAGCAGTTTGAAGGAGAGAATACATTACAAAATCTGCAGTACAAAAGTTTACATCATTAAGCATTTAGGGTTTACATAGAGAGCAGTGGCATGCAACAGCAGGCACGTCCCTAAGTGATTTTTCTGCAATCAGAATTTCATTCATTACCCAATTTTCATGAAAGTCCCCTGGAATTTGAAATATGGTTCAAGGTAGGTTTCCCAAGGGCTCTCCCCCTCCCATAATAACTGGTTTACAGTGTCCAAAAACAGATCTAAATATCTTTGGCTCAAATTACTTAAGGCCTGCAGAGCAGGATCCTCTGTCATCCTCATCACATCTCACACCTACAGAACAGATAACAGATTAATATCTGGTCTGCAAATATTTCATCAGTGTCTCCAGCTAAGGCATCTTGCATTATTTTATCTGGGGGCAGCAGTGGAAAAGCAGGAGGAGGTGAATGGAAATATATTTGCACTCTACAGGAGAATGAGGATGTGGATGGCAAAGAGAAGGAGAGGGGAAATGAGAGAAGGTTTCTTTTGGTATTACAGCAAAAGGAACAGAGCTAGTCCTGGCAAAGTTCTCTGTTCTGATTATGTATCCACTTTTATTCAATCACTGAATTGCTCGGTGTCTGACACTTGGTCAATAGTGCAATCTACCACTGATCAGAATAAAACAGCCATCCTAGAATACCTTGGAATTTCATTAGTTTCTTTTCAATGTTGTCTTTATAACTAGGTGATTACTTGGAAACACAAACTTACAGCATGGTTCCATGCTTTTTCACATAAAGAGCCTGAGATTATAAACAGTGATGTAAATTTTTTTTTCATCAGAAACACTGCTTTTAGATTATTTCCCTTTTGAAAAAAAAAAAAAAGGAAAAAAGACAAAACCCTGATGTAATCAAAGCCACAGATGGATTGCTCATCTCAAAATTATATCTGCTCTTCCCAGCTTTGGAAATTTTGGAGTCTATGTTCTGGTTTTCACCTAAATGACCTCCTAGTCTAAATATGTTTTCAAAATATTTTTAAAAAGACCAATCCATTTATTTATAATTCTTACTCTGTGGTTCTTGTAAATGTATCAGTTAATGTATATTCCTTCTGTGAGTTTCTACAACAAGCTGGCTATAATTTTTCTGGTCCTCTCTTTCAATATCAATTTCATAATTCTGAAGGAAATGGAAACAAAACAGGAGACTGACTACTGCTTAGATTCATGGGAATTAGACAATCACTGTAGTTGTTCATCACTGATGGCAATACAGGCACCTTTAAAATTTGCTCTTTGGCTTTAAAGGAACAGTAGAAACCATGTTTTTACTTGTGTGGAATATTTGGTAGTAGATTTGTGCCATCTTAATCTACTGGGACTTTCTCTAGAACTGTGATTAAAAAGACAGGGGCTGTGTTACGTGGTGATGACGATTGTGAAAAGCTGCCATCCCTTCCCAGGATAAGTAAACCAGAACATGCAAATAATTCTTTCACTGTGTTTTTTTATAATTTTTTTTGGCTGTTGTTGTTGTGTGTTTTGTTTTTGGTTTTATTTATTTATTTATTTTTTTTTTTTCTCATGGCTACTTCCTTTCTCTGGCACCCTTTTAGCTCAATGTCTGACCTTGGTTGCATCATGCTCTGCACGATTCATCATGAGTCCCTATTGACAGCCTCCAACTGGAAAGTTTTTCCAAGATAAGGTGAAAACAATACTGTCTGCCTGGAGGCTGATCCAGGGCAAGGGAGTGGCCCTGCTTTGAAAGGTTGTCTGAAAGGGCATGTTTGCACCCAACTCTGAGATCGAATCCAAAGTAAACCTGATTTCTCCCTAGGAAAAGGCTAAGGCTATCCTGTCAAGCCCTCTCTAGTTTAATGTAATCTATAAGCATCTTTCTTAAAGTGGGTCTGTCTACTGAATCACCCCTTTTCTATCTTAGCTGACCCCTAGGACAAAAACAAGGGTCACCTTTGGCTCAGCCTATTCCCCAGGCCGAGCCAGGACTAAAAAATAATATGAAAGGATCATCCAGCAATCCCCTGAGATAGTTGTCTCCTTCTGCTATCACCCTCAACCTGTTGTGACATGAATGTATGCATTGTGTAACCTATTCAGTCCATACCCTGCATTTTTTCTTCTATTGCATAATTTCATCCGTAATTTTTGAAGTGTTGTTCACTCCTCTGTTTTATTTGTTTCCTGTTCAACAGCCCTTGTTTCCCATAATTTCATTTCACGATTGTCTCAGAATTCCTACTCAGCCTCTGATGTTTTCATAGCCTGCAATTTCCTTAGGTTCCCTCTTTGTCATAGTCTTACCTTTCATTTTCCTAGTCTTCTTCATGGTCCAGAGGAGCTTTTATCTCTCCAGCTTTTGCCTGTAGAATAAATCTCTTATGAAGTCTTTTCTAGCTTCTTCCTCATTTGCTCCTTTAATCCATTTAGTTGTTTTAGTTTCCATCTGCATACACCTTTCCTCAGTAGCCTCCTTGTCTGGGTGCTTCCTTCAATACTTCCCTGCCTTTTCCAGCTCTGTCTTCCACATTCGGCATATTTGTCTGCATTCCTGCCCTCTCACAACTCATTAATCTCCAATAACTTGAAGTTGCATATTAAAGTGTTGTTTAAGGAAAAGACTGCTTAAAACGTGGGTGATGATATGGACATCTTAGTGGCTCATCTTCAAGTGTGATTGAGGCCTATGAAACTATGGGAGCTGTAGTATTCTTCTGCATCAATAGATGAAGCAGAAAGTCCAAGCATCAAAATGAAAAGAAGTAGGGAGGAAGGGGAGTGGCCTTTAAAATCCATTTTGGGTTGGTTGGTTGTTTGGGGGCTTGGCCTTTTACCACTGTCTCGTTAAAATATATTGAAATTAAAACACAAACTATAAAAAGGCACCTAATGAATAGCAAGATCAGACTAATCTCTCTCCTGAGGTGAGTTCTCCTAGCACAGTTGTGCTGGGAGAAGCTTGATGCAGGGTCAGGTGGTTGGTCTTCAGTACAGTTGTTGGGCTGTGTCCGTCAGCTGTACCACCCTCGCCAGTTTGCTCCTTATGCTGTTTACAAAATGCAGCGACACAACATCTTTTGTCCTTGACAGCAGATGCAGCTGGTAAAGCAGATTTTTTTTTTTTTTTTTTTTTTTGGATGTGAATTTAATAACTGGGACACGGCCTTGATGTGCACAACAACCCCCCAAAAATGTAAAAATAAGAAGGAAGCTAACCCCAAACATTTCCCTGAGTATGTGGAGGTAGAATTATTCTCCTATGTAATCTATCAATGTAATTGTTTTTCTACCATTCACTAGCATCTAAAGGCCTAAGATTTTTAATGAACAACATCTTATTTGAGCCTGCTTCTAACCTTCATCTCATGAAGGGAAGAATTTTGATAAGTTGGCATTTCCTTGCATCCTATTCCTTTAGCAAAGTCAGTCATGCCTTTGCCTGAAAGGAATCTTGCATAAAGACTGAAAAGGAGGTCCTCTGGATTAAAACAAATAGCTCTTCCACTGAGTGGTCATCTGCAGCATTTCTCACATAAACTCTTCTAGGGTTTTTTATTATTAGGGTGGTTTTATGAGGAACTTAGGGATGGTGGGAGACTGCCTACGATGGGCTTGCTCTGAGAGTAGCAGAAACCACAGACAGGGCACATTAGTTAACGAGCAAGTGTGGAGCTTGGTGCTGGGAGTTCGTCCTTCCATGATTTGCTTGAAGCAGCTCAAGATGATGAAACAGCAGAAACCTCTGCCTTTTTTCCTGGTTCCAAGGGTAGTTCAAGTCATCAATCAGCCCAAGTCTGTAAACCTAAATATACATATGCCTGTGCTCATTTGACCTCTTCTTTAACAGCTTCACTCTTGAAAACACCTACACTGATTATGATCTGTTCCTTCTTTAAGAGCAGGTTTGTGCAGCCCTAACTAAGAAAAGGTTGTTTTAAATGTGAATGGGTACTTTGGAATTGTTTTTTTTTTTTCTTTTTTACTCTTTTTTTCCACAAACCACTGCATAGCAACACATTTGTGCAGAAATATACAACTATTACAGGTATTAAGTGAAAATAAGTTGATGTTACTATCAAGCTAATGGACAAACCAATTATTGTGTTGCCTACAAAAATTACATATCATAAAGAAACAGAAGAGAGAACTGTGTATTTTGCTTCACTGGCATTTCTGTGTTAAACCAATGTGTTTTCTTTGGACTGTGAATAGCATAGGCTGCTATTTTCTAAATTTTCCTCCTAGATTACATTTATTTTATTTTTTATGTTTAATTTTCGCTTAATTGTCTTTCTAGAACAAATCTGAATGATCAATATCTGTAGCAGGAAACTATTGCTGTTTGCAAACTGGTGGTGTCTTTTGGTTTGGATAAAACTATGTGATAATATTTTTTCTGTGGGTGAATTTATGGTTATATGTATGGTGAGGATCTTCTGAGAAATGACTTTCATGTGTTTTCAATAGATTTATTACTTTTTTTTTATTATGGTGGCATTTTCCTCTCTTTGGTGCTGGTAGTGATTTCAGAAAAGCAAAATAAAAACAAAAAAATGTGTAAATATTAGCCTTTGCTGAAGTTTATAGACTGACTCTAAAGTAAATGCTGGTGTTATAAAAAAAAATAAATATAAGGCTTGATCTTTAAAGATAAGACAGGCGCTTCACCTATAGCTCTTTCAACAGAGGACTGTGATGAGATGATCCGTAGCTATCAACTTATAGTGTGAAGGTGTTATTTGTGGGGAGTATTTTGTAATTTCCTAGGTGTGTTTGACTACAGGAAGACTATAAGAAAGTATCTAATTGCTGATAATGTTATTTTTTTAAGGAGTGGAGTTAGATACGGCTTTAGGTTATTGCTTGATTTCTCTGTTTTCCATCAATCTGATAATATTTACTTCTAATGGAACTTAGACAAGTTTAGGAAGATAAATAAATGTTTTTAAAATGCTAAAATATGAAAGTAGGTAGTGCCACAGAGTGAAAGACATGGAATAAAGACCTGGATTTTTTCATAAAGAGTGAAAATACGGTCAAGTGATTGTTCAACACACAGAGCTATGCAAAAGCTCACTCTACAAAAATTCAAAATATTATTGGCTGGAATATAACTCCAGACTTCAGGGCAGGTGTTTAGGTTTTTAACTACTTCAGTAAAAGAAAAACTAAGTCTTCAATAAAAGAAATTCAGTAGCAACATCGCTAGCTAGCACAAGAAAAATGAAAGCTAATACTTCAGCTGTATCATCCCTACTTCAACGGCTGACTCCCCAAAACCCTATCTGAATAACATGCCAAGGAAAAAACCAACCTCTTAAACACTGTTTTAGCTCTTGAATATGCTTCTCCATGCAAGGGATACAAAAATGTCAATGAGTCCAGTGGCTGTATAATCATTGCCCTATACTGAAGGATAGGCAATGTGTTATTAGCTGAAGCCATAACCAGACAAGAGATAAAGGAAACCTCCTGCACTGAATGCAGCCCTTCACTGTCTCCTTGTCTGTTGAAATCTGAGAGAGGAACAGCATGTTAAAAAATCATGGTAGAATATTTTATCTTATACAACAGCTTATGCTGGACAAGTAATAGAGTAGGAAAAGACAGTAAATAGCAACCCTTTTGGAAAGTTTAAAATTTAGCTGAGTTAACTTTCCTCTCCTCTATCCCTTGATCAAAGATGTTGTTATAAATTGAGATATATGAACCAAGGCATCAATTTGGTAGCTCCTTTTTTTTTCTTTCTGTCCCAACTAATAGAGATTAAATTTTGTATTGAGCATTCAAAGTTGTTTTCAGCCTTGAGCCTGGGAGGCCTTCCCACCCTACTGAAGTCAACTGCTTTAAAATGTACAGAAGGTAAGAAATATATAATATTTTCCCCTGCCTTTGTAGGGCTCTCAAACTACTTTACCTCCTTAGAGTCAAAAGTAGAAAGTCTGTAAATAAATGAATTATTAATCTCTGATTTGTATCAGCAACAGAATCTCTTTACCCAAGGAGTAGCATTTCTTCCATGTTTTTGGATATTTTCTTCCTTATATCGAATTCTGACCCTTTGGTAAGGTGTCTTCTTTTGACTCACAGATTTGCTGGCTTTCATAAACACACTGCCTTTACTTTTAATCGGTGCAAGAGTTCAGTTTGGGGAGCTTGGTGGTCACGTTATAATCAGAGCTACATCTAACAGAGTGCTGGCAAAATAAAATAAAGCAAAAAAAGTAGAAAAATGTGCCTTCTGGATGAATATGGATGGAGCTGTAGTTTTAAACTGCCCCCATTTGCACAAACCTCTGTGTGTCAGAGAAGCGAGGGACGACTGAAGAGGTGGTAGCCAAGTGTTACAAATGCTTTCTGCTTGTTCTAGAAAAGTTACAGCAGCATTGCAGGGAACTCCTTTTGACATGACTTCTTGGCTGGTATTAAAATTCTGTGTAAAAGTGCTGGTGGTTTCATATTGAGTCATTAGAGCACGTGAGATTAGTTCTGGAAATGAAGGAGAAGACAAGGGCTCATCAGAAGAGCCTTTGAAGTTGTCCAGAATGGGAAGAAACTCAGACTCTTTTCTTTTTTTTTTTTTAATAATATAAATTTCTTCACATAATCTACGTTCTGTAATTCAGTCTATATGAGTTTGAAGCTGCATGGGAAAACAGCTTGCTTATAAATAGACAATTAGATAGAGTCCTATGCCATATATATCCCAACACCACAGTAATTTCCTGGCATTGCTAGTTTATGAACATGTAAACAAGGTTTCTGCCAAAGCTGCCACATGTGATGAACCAAGGTACCATTTAAATGTTAGCCTAGAAGTTAACGCTGATCTAATGACCATGGTCATGACCAGTATGATTGTGAAGTCATGGTAATCTAGTTATTTGTCCTCATATTCATGAACTGAAAATCATACTTTGCATATCAAGTACCAGAGCACAGAAAAAACGTCATTTCCAACAGTTCTTGAAAGATTTTGGGAGGAAGAGTAGGAACTCAGAGTATTCTAAACTAGAGTCTAAAGCAATCTTCTTGATAATTCTTCCCTTACCTGGCTAAGATGAAAGAAGAGGGCTGAGATTTAATGTAAGAAAAACTACAAAGCTGGTGAATAAGGTCTGTTCCAGAGGTACAGGCCAGTCTTTTCCAATCCCAGAGAAAGGGAGGTGAGGATCACTAGACAAGATGCATTCTAAATATCCTTCCCAAGAGAGGTAATCTTGTATCTTGGACCTTCTGGTTCCAAATAGATTCAGTGGTGAAAAATGACACAGGGGAGGATGAGTTTCAGTGTTGCTGAATTCTTATGGAAGAGTCCTGGGGATTACAGAGGAGCATCGTGTCAGGCTAGGGGAGCACTGTTTTCTAGATAGAAGTCACCACAAAAGCAATTCTCTTCACAGAAAAATGACCTTCTTGCTTCCCTCATGGAGGAGAGTGTTTTCTTGTCTCTATCCCTGCTTTTCAAAAAGCATTGAAGTTTATGCCAATGCACATCTCTACCTCTGAACTCCAAACTAGTTATTTTCCCTTGACAAGATGAAGGAGCACACAGACATCCATATTTACCAGACAGATGCCATGTCAAAGCCAGTGTTTGCATTTACTGTTGCTATTTGGCTCATCTCTGAGAGTTTCTAAGATCTTGGTTGGTTCTTAAACCCATGGAACCAAAACTCTTGTTTGCTGTATGGCCCTTCACATTAACACAAAATGACATTGATTTTGAAAATTAATATTTCAGTAATTTAAGTTTTAAATATGTCTGTGTTTGATTTATTTCAGTGTAAATGGAGTTATCAGAACATGCTTTATTTTACTTCTGCTATTACCTGAATATATCAAACCTAAAAACAAAGCCCAAAAGAATTTTCCTGGCAATCTCAACCACAGAGCGTTCATGTGTTCCACTGTTCTAACAATTATTGGAGCAGAGAGAGCAGATCAGTAATGCTTTAGAAATCACTATATTTGGTAAAAGTATTAACTCTTTCTTTCTTTCCTTCACTCTCTCAGTACAAGTAACTGATCAATTTCCTCCTGGACAGATGTTTTTATCCCAATTTAACACATGAGGTAGTGTTTTAAAAGGCCCAACATCTTAAGAGCTATTAATTTCATGTTTACATTTTATACACATCTGGGTGAGGGCACCATAGCTGACACTCGTTACTGCATGTTTTACTCTTCACCAAAGAGAAAATAAGGAATAGCAAGAATATAGCCAAATGACGTCTAATTGCATGATAAATTTTGCTGGATTCAGTTTCTGTTCTGATTCTGAGTGCTTCACTGAATATTGCTACGTGGCTTACTCATACACTACTTTGAAGACTATTATACAATTTTTTAAATACTACTTTAAAAAGTACTTTTAAAAATACTACTACTATTAAATCGTCTCAATCCTCCTACAGAGAAGAGAAAGAGGAACTGGTAGAGTCCAAATGTAACTCTGCTGAAAAATATTTTGCACCGTCTTTTGTGAACACTGTCAACTTCCCAGTGCTTCTTCAGGATTTGTTCCTCCCCTCCTGCTCAGCCTGGGTGCTTTCTTCCCACTGCTTTTCCTCATGCATTAGGGTACAGCCAGGGACAGCGATATGACATATTGCAGATAACATCCTAACATATTAAATAAGGATGTTCAAACATAGTGACAGATCCCGTTGTATGATGATACATCAGGGCAGCCCAAAGATAAGAATTTTAATATATTCTATTATAGAATCACTTAAGCTGACTAAGTGATAGCTGGGGGGGGGGAGTGGAATAGCTTGTAACTTCTGGAAAGGGTTAAGAGACCAGCAACGGGAAAGAAATACAGGTGCTACAGGGAGACAGAGGTAGGAGTAAGCAAAATAAACCCATGAAAGAAAAAATCCTTGATCTCTTTGAGTAATGCATGATACAGCAAACGTAATTTTTTTCCTTACATGGAGGATGAGGTGTCCCCAACAGAGGTGACCTGCCAAGACAATCTTTCTGAACGGCCCCCAGCCACAACTTTTTTACGGTTTCTCTGATTATAGGCTGTGAATACCTACCATTAGATCACAGAATCTCAGTATAGCTTGGGTTGGAAGGGGCCTTTACAGGTCACCTAGTTTAACCTTCAACTTCAGCAAGCACAGACATCTTCAAATAGATCAGGTTGCTCAGAGCTCTGTCCCACCTGACCCTGAATGTTTCCAGGAATGGGGCATCCACCACTTCTCTGGGCAACGTGTTCCAGTGCCTCACCATCCTCTTTCTCACATCTAGTCTAAATCTACCCTCTTAGAATTTAAAACCATTATCCATTGTCCTGTTGAAGCAGGCCCTGCTAAGAACTCTGTCCCATCTTCCTTATAAGCCCCCTTTGAAAGTACTGGAAGCCTGCCCTAAGGTGTCCCCAGAGCTTCTCTTCTCCAGGCTGAACAGCCCCAACTCCCTCAGCCTGTCAGCACTCAGAGGTGCTCCATCCCTCTGATTAGCTTTGTGGCCCTCTTCTGGACCTGCTCCAACACATCATTCCCACACTGAGGATCCCAGAGCTGGATGCAGCACTCCAGGTGGCATGTCACCAGAGTGGAGTACGGGGGCAGAATCAACCCCCTGGGCCTGCTGGCCACAACAGATACTTCAGTGGTGTTGGCCTGCCTCATTGTTCTTAAACCTCTGAATCTCATCTTTGCCACATGGTGAACGAGCAGACCTATTTCTGGATGATGGAAAAGGGAAGAAAGAAAGTGCCAGGAGAGTTTGACTTATTGACCTGCAGGCTGCTCTTTGCCTGGATCTGATGAGGTACTGGAGTGGTGGGGAATTGCAAGCTGGATGTGGATAAATCACCCTGGTGGTCTAATGTGTTGTTCACTCTCCCTAACCCACACTTCAGCATCCACCCCTCCCCATATCTTTCAGATCTGATGAAGGAGCTGGCATGGGAAGCATCCACCATGGATTTATTTTGCCCAACCAAACTGATGTGACCTGCTGTTGTTTTAAGGAGCTGTGCCATGCCCTGCAAGAACACTTGGATACCACAGAACTAAATGGAAAATGTGTTGTAGGATTCATACAAAAGCTGGGCTTGCCTGAAAGCTCTTTTCCAACCTTAGTGATTCTATGAAAAGTGTAGCAACTCCTTTTAATTTCTAATTTTCCTTAGATATTCATCACTGAGAACGCTATCAACTGTTTTAAAATGTAAGGTTTTTTTCAGCTGCAAAGTATTTTTCCATTTTGAGTAAAATTTTAGCCCCAGAGAAAGCATCTACCAGAAATTCGACTTCCAGACTAAGAAAATATCTTTCAGAATTAATCATTAAGTACAACTGAAGTTTTTAAGCATGTGAAGGGCATTTCCTTTCATATTAGGAAAGGGTCTCTTTGCCTTTCCCTTCATAACAAAGACAACATGCTTTCACCTAGAACAACAAGCCACTTTAGTTAAAGTAGTCGAATGGTGAAAAGTATTTATTTCCATGATATCTGAAAAGCAAAACAGCGTTGTATTGGG
>VXAD01008394.1:325725-331781 GCA_013399195.1 Dicrurus megarhynchus
GACCTTGGTGAGGTAGATTCTTGTTCCTTCACCAGAATTTGGCTCTCTAGATTTCTTAAATGTGTGACCATATTTTGAGAAGAGCTGGGTCGGTAGGGGCATACAGAAAATGTGGCAGTGTGATAAGCTGGGATGGCCATTGCAGAATGACATGGCCAATGCTAGCAGAGTTTTGGAGAACAAAATCCAGCCTGGTAACCCACAGTTAAAACCTCAGTCTGTCCAAGATACTTAAATCACCCTCCCTCACAAATCCTTATAAGAAGGGGCTTTATATGCAGTTCTCCCAGTAAATATTCTTTAGGAAAAATAATGGATGTGTGTGTGTCATACTAAAGAAAGGAATTGGTTTAAGACTGCCAACTGGAATCCTTGTGCTAACAGAAAACTACTAATTTTTAATATATATTCTTTTTAGACTTTTTACTATTCAAGCGTCCTGTGAATATATACCCCTTGTACTTTATTTGTCAGCACTGTGCCCTTTTCCACCCTCCTAATTTTCCAAAAATAAAAGAAAAAAATAGAGGGGGGAAACAAAAATACTTGAATCTTAAACATTCTGAAGGGGAAGAGTTTCTCAGTGTCTTTTATTTTAGTATACATTCCTTGCTGAGTTACTTTTGATTCTTTTCTTTGCAACTTAGTTAAAACCAATTAATTTTTCTTTGAACATTGTCATTTAAGAAAAAAAATATTAAAAATATCTCTTATGGAAAAGACTAAGTTTTATCTACAACACTTGTTTTTATCAGTTTTGGGTAAACTGGTTTATTTTGAGATACAGCTTTTTTTTTAAAGTCCAAGCAAAGTAGAACAGAAATGTGTAGTCACCAAAAAAAAAAAAAAATTGGTTATTTGCTGTCAACTCCATCTGTTCAGAGCCACCAGGCTTGGTGGTTACCAATACAAGCAGGACAGTGGCTTTTGTCCAAGTGACTGTGGAGGGGTCTTGTGCAGAGAGGTAAATCAGGAGGGGAAGAGAAACCATCAGAAGAAATCTGGGTGATGTGGCAGTACTAATCCATGAGACAGGAACAGGAGGTGAGGGTGGGAGGAAACACTGCAGACATTCTGAATGTGGGCAGCTTGAATGTGGGAAGAATGAGCCAAATATTAGTTAGCTAGTGTTCAACTGCAGGAGGATTTAGCAGGCAAATCTGTGAGAAGACAGAAGAATTTGAATACCGGCTAAGAAAATAGTTTGCAACCAAGTTCTATTTAGACAGCTGCACTATAAGACACACAATAGTTTAAAAATTAACTGTGCTGCAGTGTGTATGTGTGGGTGGGTATAAATGGCAATAAAGCCCAGGAGTGTGCCTTTCATACCTGTGTCTCTTATGTCTGATGCAGATGTATAACTGATATTTTCATTCTGCAAATGTCTATGTGTAGGAAGAAAATGTAGCTGGTTAAGAGGCCATAAGCGGTTTTAAAATGCTTTCTTGCAGGTCTGCATGAACTTCGTGATTTTGAATGCTGAGTAAGAAGATATTCCCCCTGTGAATGTGATTGAAGTAGCCATTAAGCTTAAAGTTCAGGGTTTAAATAGAGGACCTTTGTATAATGTTTTCTGGAAAATGGAGTCTCTCCTGAAAAGTGTTGGTTTGAAATACAGGAAAGATAATGACCCATGCATATACATGTTGGATAAGTGACTGGGGTTTATAGACTGTGGATATGAGGCCCTTCCTCTCAAATGCTGCTAAAGGTGCTGTAATATCAATCTCCTTGTTTAAGGACACAAAACAGAGTCTGTTTTACAGTGTCTTCAGGAGATGAGTCTGTGTCTTTGGCTGGTGTTGTCTGTATACCCCAGATACAAACAGCTGGAGCAGACGTCCAGCTGGGGGTAAGTGTAAAGAGAGGTATCTGAGACGTTTCTGTTTCCAGCCTCGGGGAGTAGAAATAGGTTTTGTCCCTGGTGCAGATTCTCATGGCACAGGGCACATCTTCGGGGTGGTGGAGGTGGGTGCTGTAAGTGCAACATAACATTTTGAAAAGTGCAGTGTTTTACAGAACCTACCCTTACAGTAAGCGTCCCCACAGTGCTTGGACTCCCAAGGAACAGATTAAGGCCATGGTTGCAAGTTTAAATTCTTTGATGGAAGCTATTGCCTGCTGGATGGGTTGATAAGGTATGCAGCTTAAAAAAAATCTTATTATGAAGATGAGATGCCATTATATCAGTTATTGGGGCCCAGGACTGGATGTTTCAGACTGCAGCCTGAAAATTAATACCTTAAATAGTGGTGTGATAGTCATGTACAATAAATGTAGGTTGTAACCAGCCATGAGGCAGATGGTATACTTGCAGGGTCAAAAATCCCCTAAATCTAGTAATGTAGGATTTAAATTAGCTTTTTTGCTATTTGGCGTTACTGCTTCAAGACATAAGACATCAATTTTAAGGATGTTTCTTCTAAATTAGGTTTCATTTCACACCCCAATAAGAATTTTCCTTAACTTTCTATTTTTGTTGCTCTCTGGGGAAACGGTTTGTTTTGTTTAATCAAAATGTTTTCCTAAATAGGAAATTTGTCCAAAGTCTTTCCATCTATGTTTTGAACAACACTTAAAAGTTAGTAAGAGCACTGTATCCCTTTAGCATTATCTTCTACCTTGTTATAGATCTCTAAAATCAGTGTGATAATGTGACCCTGTGTTATGGAGCAATCACTTTACAGTGACCTCAGCCAGAGAGACACAAAGTCATGGTCATTCAGGTAGGGGAGGAGCTCAGCTGTCCAACCTCCTGCTCCAAGTAGGGTCAACACTGAATTCAGACCAGTTGCAGCACTGAGCTTTGCCCAGCTGGGCAAGGTTGAAAACCAAGGTTGAAAAATCAAAGCAATAGAGCTGTAGAAGACAGGAAGCCATTAGTACTGGTAATTGGGGACAAAAATATTTTACATTTTAGTGACTTAGCATGTTTAAGCTTAGCACAGGCTCATTCTTTTATCTCATGATGCTGTGCTAAAATCATCTTGGCAAAGCAGGTGGCCGAGAAGGGTGTCAGCAAAGAAGCAGCTGCAGTCTCATCATTTAGTCTCAGAAGTGCCTTTCACTTCCTTATTAAAGGGGCATATAGGGCAGTGATACTGTGCTGGAAGGACTCCCCCCTCATTTGCTGGGGCCACAGCTTGCCTTTGGAGCTGGAACTGAACCCGCCCCCTCCCCAACACCCACACGCTCTGGCTTTTCCCTTTCTATGGCACAGTGTTTCATGTATTGCCCCATTAAAACGCTTTCCTTTGTTAAGGAGTTCTCATTCCTCTTT
The DNA here is from genome assembly GCA_013399195.1 of Dicrurus megarhynchus. Classification (NCBI taxonomy): domain Eukaryota; kingdom Metazoa; phylum Chordata; class Aves; order Passeriformes; family Dicruridae; genus Dicrurus; species Dicrurus megarhynchus. Next base: position 329,009 of record VXAD01008394.1, read on the forward strand.
AATTATGTCCTCCAGAGTGGCATTCAAGGATAGGTTATTTTCCTTCTTTGTAGAGGATGTGGAATAATTTTCCCAAGGCAGTTTTAACTTCCCCTTTCCTTTAGTAATCCTAGTGTTTTAAATTACTCCTTTAATCACCGTCTCAAAGTAATCACCATGCAATAACCTGTCCTGTGATTCTGACTCAGGAATAAGAACTTCCCCTTTTCTGTGGCTGAGGAGGTGATGACCATTTTGTGTTTTGCTTTTAAAACATTTGATTAATTGTGCTCTTTTTTTATTTCACCTACTTTTTAAGAGGATCTGAGTTGGAGGAGGGATAATGTTTCGTGGATGTTTCAAATTTCCCTTCTTGTTTTAGGATTTTTGATTAACTCCTCAGTTTTAATGATTATCATCCTCTGCAGAATTCACTTCCATTAAGAACCATCTTTTCCAGATCTGATTAAACTCTCTTTCTTTAGCTCTTGTTGAGCCCTTTGTGATATGTGGAATCCAGCAGGGCTACAATTAACCAGCTCTGCTCCTCAGAGAGTAGCTTGAAACCACCTTTTAAAAAACCTATAGAAAAGAATTAAATGTGTGGTCTCCATCTCTGTGAAATGGCAATGCTTACGAGAATAGATACCACACTTTGCTAAGAATACGTGGGGCAGCCTTTTTTTTTGCCTACAGAACCAGTTCAGCATATTCTTTCCTATGTGGCCTTCACTTTCATTCTTTTCTACTCACTTTGCTTTCACGGATCCCAGACAAAGAGAAATAGTTGATAGGGATGTTCAACATTTGTTCCTGGACTATAGTTTTTGCGCTACCAAATTATGAGCTTTGGCATGTGAGAATCCCAGTACAATTAGTTCAGAAAATTTTAGATACCTTGTGATTTCTTCCTACTTTTTCTGCAGCTTGCACTCACAGTTCTCTACTTCAATTTAGTCAATTTTTAGCTGTATCCATAGGATGGCAGATTCGCTTGGAATGTAGATGGTGCTGAAATAGATGGTGAACATCTCTGTGAATGAGTCATGAAGATAGAAAGCAAAACTTGCTTTTGCAGAAGACAAGAAATCATTCCCACAGTATTCTCAACATGTCTGGAGGAAGCTTTCTTGGTTCCATTTTTAAAGCCTTGGGAGTGTGTGACTACTGGGAGCAAGATGTCTTCTTTATCTGAGAGGACTTTTGCAAAATCTTTCTTGGGGGAAATCCAGACTTCCCGCCTTTGTCTCTGGAGATATCAGAGGATTTGCCAGCAAACTTTGATAATCACGGAACTGTTTTCAAAGCACAGATGAACCTGATTTCGATCTTTTTGATCTGGGACATATTATTCAAAGAAAGAAGCTTAGGTGTTTGCAAAGCATGTACTGAAGGTAGAACCCACCTTGCCTACGGGTTGAAACATCACAATGCACAAACCAAAACCATTTAGGACATGGGAATGTGTGGTGGAAGAGCTGGCACCAGCATGGGCTTAATGCTTCTGTCCTCTCCATCCTCTTGGTTTCCCAAATAAAAAGGTGTGATGGAGGCTAACCTGGGACTTGCCCTCTCTTAAGTCTGGAAGGACCAGTCCTAGGCTGAAAGCTGTCTGGCAATTTATGCATTGATAACTACTACTGGTAGTGATCTATTTCCCAACCAGCTGTTGGTTTTGTCCCAGTTTACTGAGGCAAAACTGACTAAATCCCATTATAAGAAAGCCAAGCAGGCTAAACCTTTCAAACCTAACAGTAGAGATCATGTCTGAGAATGTTGTTGGCCGAGGACCCGATCTGACTCAATATGCACATGCACAGAAAACAGCTGTACTGGAGACCAAGGGACAGTCACTCACGCCCAAGTTTTCAGAAAAGGGATTGAGTTCACCCCATACTAGCCAGCTGTGAAAAACCCCACCCTTAAAAATAGGCAAGGAAAAGAAAAATGAACAAAGGAAGAGATAAGGCTATACTGCTCGCTGGAGTTCTTATGCAAAGAAAAATTCTCTACAATCATTTCTTGTATGTTATACTCTGTGTTACAGTATTCCAGATACTCGGGGTAGGATCACAGTCTTATGTGTATAAGAAAAAGCTGGGAGAATGAATCCATTCCAGAAATGAAATTTGGTGGTTAATAGCTTCAAGCTTTGAAATGGATAACTTTTAGAAGAAGCAGATGGCTAATAATGAAGCAAAATTTATATGTGATCACATGATGACATTTAATTTTCAGAAAATAGTTTCTTTTGCTGTCATTACATATCTTTTCTATGAAACACTATCTTGCGGCCACTGTGACTTTGAGCCAGTACAGACTGACACTGCCACAACCCCGTGTTTTCCCTCCCATATCCTCACTCCCGTGCAGTCATTTCTGCACCAACACTTCTGTGGTTTAAGGAGTGAACTGGAGCTCAGAAATTGAGATGAGTTAAAATAACAGAAGAAAATATTAACTGAAAATACGCATTTCTAATGAGAGTTAAAGCCAAGGTTCATCTCCCCTCCCTGGTCCAGTTCAGATAACTCTCTTTTTTGTAGTTGCAAACACACTGTGTGGGTCAGAGAGTTGATGGGGCAGGTGGGACGTGGAACTCACAGTTCCTCTCTTCTGAAGGTACTGTGGGAAGAAGACTCTGAAGCAATGACCTAATTTATATGCTAAGGCTCTGAGTCAAGTTAAGTTTATTGGCAGCGTATGAGGTTTTGGGTTTTTTTGTTTCCTGTTCTGTTATGGGGTTTGTCTGGTGTTTATTTTGTTGTTTTGTTTTTAATTTTCTTTTTTTTTT
>VXAD01008394.1:331789-354289 GCA_013399195.1 Dicrurus megarhynchus
TTTTTTTTGGTAAATGACTGCCTTGAGAATTTTGGCTTAAAAATCCACCATTGGTTTGCTTTTACTTCACATATAAAGTCCATTCATGCCTCCACCCCAAATTTTGTAGCTCCAAAGTAACCCCAAGCTTATGCATGCATGTCAAAAGTAAATAACTGAGCAACAATGAACTAAGAGGGGTCAAGATATCCAAGTTCAGCAGATGTATTGCAGCAGTGACTCAGGAGGACAGCACATTAGTAAATTAGGCTTTTGCCAGATGTAAAAGCTGATCCTTTTTCAATTGGGTATCATCTGAAAGGTCAAGAAGTAATGAAGCATGGGCGCACAGATCCCCTATTGCCATGTGTTGCTACAAACTCTTATCTCGTAATGCACTGGCAGTTACAACGTACCAAACGTAATAAACCAGCATCCTGGGGGTGTCCTAGTGCGGGTCAATGGTCAAAAGAGTATTCTGCAAGAAATGACCATGGGTGGAAAGTAAAGAAGGGGAATTTTGTACTGAATTCCTTAATTTTATGGTTTTAATGTATTTGCAGTTTTCTGATATTTCACATTCCAGGGCTCTCCTGTGATGCAACTGAGAGCTGTTTACTCTTGAATAATTATCAAAAGATCAGAAGCCAAATACTCTTCTGATTTACACCAGATCATATTAAGCTACCTCTGTTGATTTTTAGCTAATTTGGAGGCACTCCAAGTGCATACTGGTGTAACTGACAGGAGAATTTGGCCCTGTATCTCTACAAGAAATAATTTCCTAGATGGATAGGAGTCTTGGTACCAAGGTAAATGTGACAGAAAATCTGTGATTAGGTTGGATTGACTTCCACACTGGAAACCTTTTTTGTAAATACTATATATAAATACCAGAAAAATGCTGTTTGTTTTATATATCTGTGGATAAACACAATTTTATTAGGAGCTACCAATATGTAATAAGGGAAGTAGCCATTTTAAGTAACAGATGTCCTATAGCAGCCCCCACAAAACAGGGGAAGGAATAAAACAACCTTAAAATATTGTTGAAAAAGGAGTTCCATGTTACCACTAAAAGTAGACCTGGTTTTCTTTTTCTCAGCACTTTAAACTTCTACATCTTGGTTCTTCAAGTTGTATCCCCTCTAACATCAAGAAAAAATTCATTAAGGATCACACTTTTCCCTTAGGAATAATCCACTTTTTCAAATGGGCACACCACTTCTTGAATCAGAGGTCAGAGTTAGGACCACCTTTCCTAAGTATTATATTCAATGCTTACCATGTATGATAAAGTGATTCCTTGTCTGCGTAGATACTTGTATTTCACAGACTAATTGTTGTTTCCTAGTGTTGAGACAAAAACCATAGGTGTTTCTGACATCCTCTTAAGCCACCAGTGAGTCAATAAATCATTGCAACCACTCATTATTTCCTGAACTTCTGCTTGCTTCAAAACAGAGAGAAGGATGGAAACAAACTTAATTGCTTAGACTTGGACACATTAATATAATTCAAATTAATGTTTTCTCTTCCTTATCATTACAGATTTCATACTCGTAAGAGTTTTTCACTTGCCATGAAAACAATTGCTCTACTTCTGTAAGTTGTTTTTTTCTTTTTTTTTTTTGTACAGTAATATCTGTATTTCTAAGTTCATTGGCCAGTGGTTATTTCTGCTTCACTTAATTGTAGATGTATCTTCCAGTTTTGTTGGAATCAGTTCCTCATTTATTGAGATCATTGCAAAATCCCAAACCTTAATGGGGTTAGCTTACTTTTTCACAGATATTGACACATACACTTCTTCTGTCTCTTCTTGGTCTGTGCTTGCCTGCACTGTTCCAAGTGCTCATTGTTCCAAGTTCCCACTTGCTACTGCAAGCGGTAAAGTTATGGAAACTTTCCCTTAGGACCAATACTCTTCCTCTTTTTGTCCTTAGTGAAAAGTAAATCAAATCCCAGCAAAACCCTTAGCATGGAGTGCAAGCTACAACAAGGCACAGGAAACTTAATCTGCATGGTCTGGGTGTTTATGCAATCCAGATATTATCAGTGAAATATCTCTCTGCTGAAGGCCAGAGCATCAGTCTAAAGATTTTTCTACAACATTAGTTGCCTGCCTGTTAGCTTTTTAATTATGTGGAATGGCCTGTGAATTGTTTACACCTCTGCCAATAGCAGTTAGGCACTCCAGGGCCCCACTGAAGTCATCATTGGAAGTCAGGAACTCCATATGTGCTTCACTGTCATAGAGGATTAGTCAAGAGTTCCTACTTTTACTTTCTGCTGTGTTTTCAAGCTCTGAGTATTTATTCCACATGAGTTTTACCCCAGTCAGTTGTTTTAGTCGCAACATATTCTCACTCCCCAGCAACACAACCTTAAACCCCACAAATAACATCATAAGTCAAATGTAATGTGATGGGAAACATGAATCATAACATTTGAGACAGCATCTTTGCCTGAATCTGTGATTCATTCTGATTTATTGACAAGAAAACATGGCAAAAAGTTTCTGCCTTTTGCGTTGGCTTCTTTTATTTTTAAAATCCATTGCTGGTAACTAAGCTGCAGCCTATTTATGGTCAGAACTCTACGGTGGTTTACTCGTACTGTCAAGTACCAGTGAAAGCCACTCTTCTGTGCAGCACAAACACTTACTAATCCATACTGTTGCCTTGAGACTGAAGGGTTATTTCAAAATTAACCTTGACTTCAGCACAGGGTCTCTTAAATTTTGTTCAGTTTCTCTGCATATGTTTTAATGCAGACATCCTAGTGTACAAATAAACTGTGTGTCTGGTTAACTTGGGACCTACCAAATGCACTTTGATATTATGCAAGATCTTGTTAACTTTATCTATGTTTCACTGCCTTTTCTGCAGAAAGGGAGAAGGGGAAATTGGATCAAGGCCTTAGTTTACTACTATTCATCAACAGTGTGAAAAAAAAATCAAAGCCACATTAATAAACTAAATATTACCTCCCACTGATTGCTGGCTACTAGGCAGATAGAGTTCTTTCTGATGGACTCCTAAGAGGGTCTTCAATAAAGTACAATATTGAGCTTGACGTTTCTCCTGCTTGCTGCCAGGAAGGTCTAAATTGAGTCCCAGTTGTTTTTCAGATTAATCCATTTGAGAGTATAGAATCTGGCAAGAGTATTTTACAACTTTTTGAAAATGTGTTTAAGCTTAATGTAGTTTTGGGTATTTCATGTATGTGTGCTTAATTATAAAACACTCATCTTCTATCAAGTACAAGGTATTAGCATGAATGCCTAAAGAGACTTGGTAGAAATAAGCAAAGTGCAGCAGCAAAAAGCAATGCTCAGCTTGAATGAGGGACAGAGCCAAAGCATCTGCAGTGCTTTTCTGAAATGTTGCCATGTTTTAAAAGTGATGACTGCTCCTGCAGTACTTCTGTTCCTGGGGGCCTGGTTCTTCTTGTTTACACCAGTTTCAGCTCAGTTGACTTGAGAATTATTATATTCCTGTAAATCAAGAGAAGGAGGAGACTTTGGCTCAGTCTTTGCTGTCAGTTGGAGAAATATAATAACTCTCCCGTGCGGACTGTAAAAGAAATCTGAACAGAGAAAGAAGGGTTTAAGAGTTTAGAGGCCATCTTCAGTTCCAAGCCCCTTCTTTTGAAGTTTTGTGAAGGATGAGGCAGTAACACATGTAAAGGAATGTTCAGCTTTATGAGCAATTAGCTTTTGAGCACTGCATGACTGCATTGCGGCTTACAAGTGGTATGATCTAGAGCTGGCTGTTAGTTTTTCAACTCAAAGTTTTCCTTAAAAAAACCCTGACCTCCTTAATGAAGGTGAAATTACTTTCTCTTGAAAGGCATTGGTTTTGACTGAACTTTTGAAGGGGAGACTTTTTCATCTAGGCTTGAATATTGAGAGGAAATAAAACCCCACCCTAGAAGGGAAAATGTCCTCCTGGCTGGATGAATTTGGGGGAGCCAAGTTGAGAAGAGGGTTTTGGACACTCTCACGTACCAAGTAAAACTGCAAAAACTGCACAAGTGGTCATTTTGATCTTCATCCTCCTGTTCCTCCCTGTGGTCATCCTGAATGGGAGGTGGTGAGCAGTTTTTATTTCCTGTGAGTGTTAGGCAGGCTACAGCTCTCTGAAGCCTCTTAGTGTGTTATCAGCCTCTGTGCTAGAAGCCTGTGGATCACTAAAATACTCCTTGCCTTGAGTTCTGATCCTCTGAGTGTTCTGGGCCATGCTTCAGACACCTACCATTATTCCTCAGGTTATCTGATGCTTTTTCAACTTACATTAGAAAACTGTTCCACCTTCTCCATCTCTCTTTGCTTTGTTTTGGAGGCTTTCACAAGCATCAGTTTTGATCTGTGTATTCTGCCCCATACATGTAACTAAGACAACATGCATTATATATATATATATATTTAATATGTGGCTTGCAAAAATCCTCTGCTACCTCCTATTCTGGATGAGGATAGGCATCAAAGCCTCCAACAAAATGTATCACAGCTCACTGCTTGTTCTGGCCATAGTAGCATGTAATTCTTGTAAAGGCAACCAGAGAAAATTTGTCAAGGTTACCAAACTTCCTTCTGCTGGAAGCACAGCCACTCTCTGATGCTGGTACACTGCCAGTGACATCTGACAACAGAGTATAACAAATAATCTAATGCTGATCACAAAAAATCGCAGGGAGAGATGGGGTTTATGTAAATTAATTTAGTTTTTAGAATTAATTCTTTGGCATGACGGGCAAGTGAAATCATGGAGGGTTTTTCCTTCCCTGGCTCACAGATGGGTTTAATACAGCACTGTTGTTAGCCCTGTAAAAATTACTCCACTATGGGAACACACTTCCTGCATGATCAATCCTATCACATGGATGCAAATAGAACAAGGTTGAATTGGCATGCAGCACGCCAGGGTAGGAATAGCCAAAAAGGAAAATGGTCTGAAATCCCATGGGAATGACTGTACACATGGCTATACAATAGACTAAATATCTGCTCAAAGACAATGAGAAGCAGGGTACCCTCTTTTGGTTCCAAAACGTAAGTGACATTTCTCTCAAAATTATGACATCAAAGGATCAAACATGTCCTTGGACATAACGTGTTATTTACTGCATTTTAGGTTTAGATCAAGAATGATTTGAAAGTGTGATGAGATACCTGAAAATGTTAAATAAGCATATATTGGAAATATTATTGTAATTACACAATGAATTTTCATCAAGTGCCTATAAAAGTGGTTACTGGAAAATTAGCTACTGGTTATATTTTGAAAACAAAGTTAGAGTTGAGCTTGACATATAAACAGGAATTAATTTTATAATTTTGGTGGTTTTTTTGCTGACTTCTCAAGGCATTGCAGATTTTATTTTAATCTGACAGATCTTAATGGCTTTTAGAAAAATGTTTTATGAAGAAAATCTCAAGTCATTGCCCAAGGAAGCCAGTCCAAGATTATTCTACCATCTGTGGGCAACTTGGATGCACACAGACATTAATCTATCTACTGGTCATGTCTCGGGTTTACTGACGAAAAAGCTCTTTTATTAAAAATGCCACTTTCTGATCCTTATTGCTCAGGAGGGCTTAAGCCATAATGTGACATCTGTTGGCTCAACCAATTATGTATAAGGCATTTTTGATGCAATGGTTTTTTTAGAACATGCCAAAATCATTGGAACTTTAATTGGAAAAAATTTCACAGGTCCAGATTTTAATTTCCAGCGAGAGTGGGAAGAAGAAGAGGAGAACAGAGTTCATTCATTTCAGAAGAGTCAGTAGTTAAGACATCCATCTGCTGTGAGAAGCCGGATTCTTATGCCTGCTCTGCCATTTTCATCTTCATGTGAGTTGTTTGAATGCAGGTCTTAGAACAGCCTGACCTGGTGAATAAAACTGATATTGGAATAAAAAAAAAGGCGGGGGGGCTCATTTTGCATTAGACAGTAAATAAAATGGACATGCCCAGCAAAATAAGTCTGTTTGACCACCTTTTAAGCAGCCTGGCTAAGTCCTGGAATAGGCTGAGGACGAGTTGTTATGGAGATGGTAGTGAAAGAAGAAAGAAAATATATGCTTAATGTAAGAGCAGAGAATTGACCTGACAGTACTACAGTTGGACTATGAATACCAATATAAACACAAGACAGGGAAAGCCCTCCTGAGGACAGAGCATTCAGAGGCAGCTTTTTTAGGTCACAAGCACCCTGAGACCCAAGTTAGAGCTGTAAAGGTCAGCATGAGTCTGTCAAGGTTCCCTTAAGTGCAGACTGAACAACCTCAAATCAGATAAAAGTAGCAGTTCCTGATGTAGTAGAAGATATTTAAAGCCCTGAGCTGTGTCTTGGTGCATCTGCATTAGGGTTTTAGCCTTGACCAGGAGAGTGGGTTGACATGGAAATCCTAGTCCACACCCCTCATGGTTTACACTATGGTGAGAATAGAATTTTATAGAATTTATAGAATTTTATTCCCCTCAGATGAAGCTAAAATGGGATAAGTTTAAGAGCAGGCTTAATGGACTCTGTCTGGGAGCATGCTTAATGGACTTTAACCACCAATAGAAAATCAGAGCACAGGCTACGACTACTTCCTGCTTATGTTGGCAATAAACCATAACCAGAGTTTACCAAATGTCAGATTTTATTTATTATTCTATTTTATTCATTAGTTCTGAGTTTTTCAGATGTACATATTTTGAAGGCATAATTTCTTTAACTGAGTACTCATAGATGACCACTGCAGAATCACAGAGCTATATTTTTCTAAGCAAGTTTATCACTAAATGATGTGAACACATATTGAAAAGGGTGTTCTAACTTTACAGAGGTGCCTTTTTATGCTACCCCAGAGCCATATTTGCAGTCTTTTTCAATGGTTTTAGTCTCTGATCCCTGAATGCTTTGTATGGACTGTAAAAATTAAGGACAGGGTGGTTCTGTTCTTCTCTCTTGGGGTCTTCAAGATCCTGCCCTGGACGGAAGGTGCCTGAACATACTCCAGGCCAGCAAAGGAAGTTAGAAGCTGGTTACATTTGAAGGGTGTAAGCCTGTTATGGAAGGACTATTTCAAAGCAGAAACTATGAATTCCTTATTCCTTAGAAGACTTTGACAGAGATACCTTTGGAAAAAAAGGGAGGTGGTGATGGTGGCCCATCCCTAGTGCCACATGAAAACTGTGTTCAGCATAATCATGATATTTCTTAAAAAGTTTCTAAATAGGGTAGTAGCCCAGTTGGCTGAAATCTAAGGACCTAGATATGAGATACCTGTATACTATACAAGGGACTAAGTGAAACATCATCAATAAAGGAATTTTGACAGTATAGTAACATAAATTAAATGTTACAGAAACAAGATTTGCATGAAGCATTTCTAGCAGTATGTATGAACCCAAGGAGGGGAAAAAAAAGGCATAGTTAATAATGTTCATTAATTACAAAAGTTTTTTACATCTAAGTTTTCTTGTGTCCTGCATTCTAGACAGCTGGCTACTTTGAAACATCATTTTTATCAGGTAGTTCGATGTCTTTTCTTGTTATGGTGAATAACCTTGTAGCATCTGTGACGTTCATGTGATTCCTATTCCCATTGGAGGATGAAGTTTCCTTTGGTGAAATGAGATTCTGGCAAAAAAGGCTATTAATAAATGTAACTTCTTATGCGTAGCAAACTATTTTGTGTGCTTGCAGCATGGGGAATTCTTCAAATGGTTTTCTTTTATGAATAATTGTAAATTTAATGTTGGCATCAATAACTTCTTTAAATGGCTCATTCTATATCTGAGTTACACACTTCTTAGCAACACAGCTCAGCTTTGATGAATCTTGTGCATAATTTTGGGTTTTACTGTGTGAGTACAAAAGCAAGGAAGATGCTAGGATTGTTCAAATTACCTGGCTCTTAAACGGTTTGAGGGGAAAAAGGAATGCGTTATGCTTTGGTCATTGAGACTGTAGAACACAATGGAATCAACATTTTTTGGTTTATTATTCAGTTGCGAAACATTAAAAAAAAAAAAAAAGGCAGCACACCCACTGAAAAATAAATGTTTTCTCAAAAATTACCTAGACAAGCAGGATTTTCCTGCAAGCAACTTTCTTCTACAGTCTGTGAGTTTGCTACAGACAGCTGTAACCAAACAGTTACAAGAAGCTGTGATGTTATCTGTTTGAGGGCATCTCTATTTGCCACTTGTGGTACTTTCCACATAGGATACAGCACAGGGCCAAGGCAGACACAGCTACAGCTTGAACTGCTCTGAAGTCCGTGTTTGGAAATGTTGCCATCAAACAGGAAGCTTCTGCACACAGTGTTGTTCCAACAGCTCAGTGTCTGTGAGGAAGTGTTAGTGCTTTAAACAGCCCTCTCACCCCGTGGTGGGGAACAGCTTTGGCTGAAGCCTTTGTCTTGGTTCTTTTAGTGCATCCCATCAGGCACCATGGATATATGCCTGGATTTTTCAAACACACCTTAACGATGTCCCCCCTTCCCTCAGGGTAAATCAGGATTGTTTCAGCCCTTCCCACGCGTCTCAGAGGCCTGGGATACCTGAAGTGAGGTCCTACCAGTCAAGACCAAGGCATTGAGGACCTCAGCCTTTTCCATAAATGCTGTCACCAGTCTCCTGACTCATTCAGCGTTGGGCCCACTGGTTTTCCTTTCAGTTTTAATATACCCATACTCAGGTCCAGTTAGGCTTTGGCTTTTCCATCCTGGCACACTTGAGTCTGTGAATTCCTTCTGATCTTGCTTTCACCTCCTGTATTCTTCCTTCTCATGTCTGAGTTTTATGAGTTTTGTCTTCTTCTTAATCCATGCAGGCCTCCTGCCACCTTGACTTGATTTTCTGAACTTTGGGATGGACTGTTCTTGAGCTTGGTAGAAGTGACTCTGCAAAATCAATTAGCTTCCCTGGACCTTTCTTCTCTCATGGACCACATCCCATAGGATTCCTCCAAGCATGTCTTTGTAAAAGGCAAAATCTGTTCTTTAGAAACGCAGTGCTGTGATCCTGTTCTTTTGCCTCATTCCCCTTTCAGAATTCTTAGCTTCAACGTCTCATGGTTCCTGCAGTGAAGGCTGCCCCGACATCCTCATTCCTAACCAATTTTTCATGTTTGCAAGTATGAGGTCCAGCAGAACACCTGTCTCAGTGTCTCCTTAATTACCTGTGTAATCCCTCAAAGCAGAAAACATTTAAGGATCAAATGTACTTGAATTAAACCATCCAGTACCTTAGATAATTCAGATGTCTCGCATGCAGATATTATGACATAAGGCCATTAGTTGTTTTTCAGGCTTTGAAGGCATGAATAGAAGGGTCCAGGGCACCCTATTTCACCTCTCAGGACTACGTTTTATTTTTGGTTGCTCATTAGAAAGCACTGTTGACATGGCACATCTTTGTCAAGAAAAGTTAATTTTTATTTTGGAGGTGATATGGTTTCTGCAGTTTGTAATTGCTGCTATCTTTACCAAGCAGCAAAGCAATGTCAGAAAAGTGCAAAGAGAACAACCCCAAAATGAAGCAGATACACCCCTAAAAGGCTTAGAGGGTAATAAGGTCTTCTTGAAAATGGCTGGGTTTTTTCCCTTATCTTGCCTGATCTGCCTCCCTTTACCCAGTATATGGTAGGAAGACTGGAGTTTCTGGGACCCCAGGGAAGAGTTTAATGAATAAATGTCCTGTGTTCTACATTATATGAATCCTGCCTTAAAAAAAAAAAAAGTTCTTAAAGATGATGAGCCATAGATTTGAAGTCTTTCCCTCTGCTCATACATGCCTTGAAAAATAAGATAAAAGACAAAATAACCTCCAGCTGAAATTAATAAAACTATCCTCTTGCAGTTTGAATAAAATGTGAGGGCTAGACTTTGAAAAGTTTGAGTCTAAGACATGCTCCAAAACTTAGGCTGAGGTTCTTTACTCCTGATTTTTTCTCCAAGCAATGAGCTCTCAGCATTTCTTACTAAAGAGGATAGAAATTTCTGAGGGCTGATGTGGCTTGAAAAGTGGGTCTTTTAAAAATGGATTCAACATCTTATTTCAGAAGTAAGTGAAATACCGATTTAAATATCAGGCCTGAGGTCTATTCCTGCAACAGATCAAGTGTAAGCACATCATTTACATTGGGTCACTCCCAAGCTAAGTCCTTAGTGCCATGGCTTGAGAGGGGGATTAAAGTGGATGGGAGAGGAAGTGAAGGAGCAACACCTTAAGTGTCTATCTTAAGAGAGACTTTTTAGTCTCTCTTTCCCCTCCTGTGCCACCTAGAAAATCTACACTGTATTTTACAGTTTAATTAAAAAATTTGGTTAAATATTTGTAAGTGGTAGTACACATTTCCTCCTACTTTTGAGTCTCTGAGTGGTAATACAAAAATAAGATTTTGCAACTTTTCTAGTTCCTATACTCTTTACAGGGCCAAAGCCAGCTGAGCACTTAGGAGTAGTAATTCATTCTTAGTAAAAATGATATTTACAAATAGAGGCATAAAGTCTCTCTTCTAACATTACACTGGAGCAAACCCCAAAAATCTTGGTGCCAACTGCTAAATGAGGGCAACAGACAGAGGTGAACCTAAGTCTGGACCAGCATGTCCTGGTGTACCAGGGCAAAACAGTTAACAAAATTTTGTGTGAAATTAGGAAAGGCTACCACAGCATGTCAAGAAGAACCATATTCCCAGCTGCAGAAACGCAGGAAGGAAGATAAACAGTGCATCATGCAACTGTATACATATAAACTGAGGGCCAGTACTACAGCAAACTTCTCAGGCCACTATGGAAGCCTAAATAGCAATTGCTTGACAACCAACAACACCCTGACAGGGCTGTGGTTTTGGGGACTGCTCAGAATCCAGTGGGATGCCTCCTCCCAGTGATTTATATTATATGGGATGTTTGGTTCTTGGCAGCTCTCAATGTATGGAGAGGCTGAGCCAACGTGATTCATGTGGAGCTAGAGATTGTTTCTGTCAGACTTGGTCCTGCTCTGATCCTCAGCCCTTTTGCCATCCCAGTTCTCAAACAGCGCATGAACTCTGCATTTCTGAACATGGGAATGAACTACATTGTGTATGAAATGCACGTTTAAAATGTTGGGTGTTTAGGAAACACACTGCCACGTTTTTTTTAGGTGGTACTTATGCAGCATATTAGGGAAGACAGGCACCATGATTTCTTATGGAAAGATTACTTCTTCCTTGATATGTCTGTCCCTTAGCAGACATAAGAAGGATTTTATGGATGTGCATGAAACAAGGCAAAGCTACAACAAATGTGACTTCAGCCAGTTCCACTGCCAAAGTCCTAGCAAAATTATTCATTCTCAGATAAATCTTTAATTGGTTCCCCTCTTAATACTATTTCTGGACCCCAGAGTCCTTTCTAAAAAGCCTCTGTGGAATATTTTTCTTCATTTTTAATTAATTATCTGCAATGTAAATTAATGCACAATAGCATTTTTTTAAAGTCAAGAGGAAAGCATTTTCGCTGTAAATTAAGATTCCTCCATCAACAATTTTACCGCAGCTAAGCTGCATCTTCCCTTTTCCAAAGCTCCAGACTCTCCTTCGTGATGTTGCTCTGCAGCAGTAAAGAAAGAAACCACGGCTTCACAATGCTAAGCACTCCAGTGGGAAACACAAACAGAGTGCATAAACCAAAGCATTCATTTCATGAGATTTTATTAAAAGGTTTCACCTCTAAATTGAGCTGTCATACGCTGTTGGGAAACTTTTTACCACAGTTTATTTTAACTATGTAAAAAAAAAAAAAAAAAAAAAGCTTTAAAGGAATGAAAATTCTGCAGTTTTTCATGTAAAAGGCGTGACCTTTCACACCCTACCAGCAAGCCATAGCGCATTTAATCAAATTGGTTCGAAAGTAAAATCATGCCGAATGTGAGGATTTTTATTTTTTTTTTGCTCCCCCCACAATTCTTCGAAATGACCCCAACCTTGTTAACATGCTGCAGATTTCTGTGTATCTCTGCAGCAGGCTCTTTGGAGTTCACTCGGAGAAAACTACAGCGCATGATTAAAAGATATCCTCCAGATGAGAAGGACGTTCAGTAATTTATAAATCATTCATTTGTGACATAGCTTTATACAGCTTTTCAAGGAATTGCATTAACTGCTTTTGCAGCTTCCTCAAATGTTGCTTTCAGTAGACAGTGTCATAGGTCATTACCAGTTTTTCCCTTATGTAAGCAATTCCAACTTTCTATTAAAAATACTAATTTCCACCCCACTACAGTATCTTTTGAAGTAGCATGTATATTAAAAAAAAATTCACAAGTTGCTTTGAAATATTAAAGGAATATATTTAAGTGAAGGGCTTTCAGGCAGGTTGTTTTTCCTGTATTCCTGATGACAGAAAGATTTTAGCCTACAAAGTCAATAGTAAATTTTATTAAAGTCATTATTTTCCTGTTACAGGCCTTGTGCTTTAAATAAACTATAGCTGACAATGCTGTCTTACATACTGTCATGCTGTAAAACAGCCTTTCTTTATTACCACAGGGACAACTCATTTAGAACTTTGAAAGTGTTTTCACACTGGAGTTGCTCATTTGTGGTGCTGGCCGGTGGCTGTTCTTGACAAATACCTTTTATAGCTGGAACTTTCTCCTTTTTTCTTTTGAAGATACAGGGGAGGAAAAAAAAAAGAAAAGAAAAAAAACTTGCAAACCCAACATTTTCCTGTTAAAGATAAATATTCTACCCCCACCACTGGAGACATATCTCAATCTTCCAATAATATTTTTTCTATGACAGTTTGAAAAGTCTTACCCTAACCCAAATTTTACTGAATTACTCTTGTGCAAATTGAGGGCAGATCCACATAAATAAAAAGAAGACATTCCTGTTATTTAAATGTTATCATTTAAATGTTGTTATTTAATTTATATTACAGGTTTGGGCCCCTGGCTGAGGCTGTAGTTACCCAATACTGTTTTTTTGATAAGAAAGTCAGCACAAGGAATTTTCACCCTCTCCATCTCATTATCCTCAATCCTCTGTTGGCAGCCCCTAGGGGTCAAGAGGGAACTGGGCAAGGGAATAGAATTCAGGGCAGGACAGGATTGGGTTTTGGGCTGGTTTGGGGCTGTGGTCAGTTTTCTGACCCAGCAGGCAGAGGCACAGGGCCTCTTACACCTTCTGCCTCCCAGTTTTGTGTTCTCTCTCCCAAGTCAAGTGATTTTTTTAAAGCCTACTGAGTATAAGAAGGGTGGGTTTGGACTCTTGGCATTGGACGTATCTGCTTGCTCTTCATGCAAAATATCCTTTTTCACCCCATGAGATGGTATGGTTTTGACTGCCTAGCTTAGCTCCAGGCCTTCATCACAGAGCCATCCTTCCTGCTCCCAGAACTTTTGTCAGCTGTTGCTATCATGCAAATAGGATTGCAGACAGGCCAATTTTGTAAATTGTCCAGATGAATGAGTTATATGAGCAAATGCTGCTTGAATTCCAGATGGATAGCTCGATCTTTGTATTTTGCTGTTCTGAATACATTTCTATGAATTAAACTGTAGACAGTTATCTTGATATCTGACAAAATTAAGTTTATCTCTTGGAACTTGTGATAAAGCAGCAGTGCTTGAGTCATCCAAATGTAGAGTTGAAAAGACCACAGGAGATGATCTAGCTGACCTCTCTTCACATTGCCTAGAACTTCACCCAAGTGTTTATCTAAACTGCATTTAGCCACATAGCCAAAAACCTTTTCCTTCCTTCCTTCCATCCATGCATCCATGCATCCATGCATCCATGCATCCATGCATCCATCCTTTAAAAATCCCTTTTAAAGCAAGTTAAGCTGTGCTTTTCTTGGTTTCTCTCCCCCGCCTTTTTGAGCTTTGGGGAAGAAGAAAGTGTTACCTCTATGTAGGGACTATTTACGCACCGGAAATTTCACTTTCTGATTTCCAAGCTGCCCAAATCCAGGCTTCTCTGAGTTTCTAACAATTCAGCGTTGCTAAAAGGTCCCCAATTCGCCTTCTCCTCACTACCCCATCCCCACATCTTCCCTCACCATGTGTCAGCACACATGCCTGTAGGACCCCTTAAAAAGCACAGAAAACAAGCCTAGCAAAACCAGCTTGATGGCTTTCCACTGGGTTATTAAGCTGAAGTGGATGATGGCAGACTCCAGCAAGGATCAAAAAGCAATGGAAAGGAGTGGATGTGTAGGCAAGGGCTGTGAATCAGGGAGGGTGGAGGGCGCAGTGGGCTCTGTGGATGGCTCTGGCACCCAGAGACCTGCAATCTCAGGGCACAGATTTAATGCTGAATTTTATTTGGTATAGCTGCTGCTGTGAGAGCCTTCTCTCGCCATTCCACACTGCTGTGCTCCCAGCTTTTCCTTCAGGGCTGGATCAGTGAATCACTTATCTTCACCATGTGTGGTTTGATGGGCTAGATTTTCCATCAAGCCAGTAACCAACTCAATTCAGAGCCTTCTAGGCACTGGCTCAGATGTGAATGAGGCAGGAGCAGCACGTGGATGGACATGGAACCCTTGGCAGCAGTCCACAGTTGACTCAGATTACACATCAAATGAAAGGAACAAATTCTTCCCTTTTTTTGTGCTGATTTATTTCGATCTGCTTATAACTCTGAGTGTGAGTTATAAGCAGATTGAAACTCCAGCAGATCCACTCCACGCTGGATCTACTACTCTGGCAGAGGCCTTTTCAACACAAAGTAGAGACATTTTCCCAGTAAAACTTCCAGGAATGTGCTTTGCCTTTGCTAAAGTAAAGGCACGAGAGTCTTGCCTCAGTACAGGAACGTGGTATTCATTCTCAGCTTGTAATATTTTAGTCATGTTGTTCAGAAACAGTAACCATCCTGCTTTATTCAGCTAGTCAAATCCATTCTGAATAAAATCCCAACCAGAAAACCTCAACCGAAACAGTGGAGATCAGAATATACGCATTTCATAGGCTAAAATATTCTGAATCAACTGTACTGAAAGACACCATTAGGAGTAGGAAGCTCCTCATGGAAAACTCTCAAATGGACAGAGAGAAGACTAAATGTGCTTTAAGTCCTTTGCTACGAATATTCTCTTTGGTGTGTGTGCACACCACTCTCCCTCTCCCCAAGGAGGCTTAATTTAATTGTTCTTTGTACACTTTGGGGAAGTATTTGAAACACAGAGGCTATAAATTTACCACTTGTCAGTTTGGGCTTTGTGTAGAACATGCATCTGGTGCTCTGCTGACACCCCAAAGCTCGTGATTCTTGACAGAGAATATGTATTTGTGGATACCCAACCAGGAGGTTACATTTAAAGTCTGAATCCACACACTGCACTCATGATTTATAATAAACATTCTCTCTTTGGGTCACCAGTGCTTTAATCTGCTGCCCATTGAATGGACTTCTTTTGTATGAAAGAGTTTAAACACACATCAATGATTTTTAAGTTTCACTATGTCAGCTGTCTAGAAATAGCAGTAAATAACCTCCAAGTACACATTTTACAGTGATTTTTGTCCTCCTGGACATCAACAAGTATTTTTCTTCTTCAGGTTGTGAATTTCAATAGATTAAAATGCTCACGAGTATTAGTTATCTGCTCCAGAACCATCTGTCCCAGCTGCAGGACTGCCCAAAGACTGTTACCCAGACAAAAGACATACAAAGACTGTTTCAAATTCTGGGTTGATTGTTTCGATATATAGCAGTAGATACCCAGCCCACATTTTACAACCAATTTTTTTGCTAGGTTTCCCTGCCAGATACTGAGGATTTTTCTTCCTCTTCCCCCCACAGTCATGTCCCTCATGCTTCATGTGGCTAATGTAGATTCTATCAAAAAGCATGATTTGTGATGTTTGTGTGTCACTGTTTACTTAAAAGTGCTAAAACCACCTTTTCTTATCAACAGGAAACTTTCAAGATATTTAAAAGCATGCCTTTAAACCTTCTGGCAGCAATAAAGCAAAAATGGCAGGTGGCTGTATGAAAGAAGCAGGATATGTTTACACTATAGCTAACCATGGGGAGGGGGAAATTATACCCGATACAGTGGGCTGGGTTCTCATCTCATTTACAAAGGTGCAAATCCAGAGTAATACTGGGTTGACACCAACGCTTTTTAAAAAGTCAGACTTTATCACAGCGTGTGAATATAAAAAATTGAACTGGATTTCTTCTAAACAGAGCTGTATTAAGTTGTTTTGGGGTGAGGAGGGACAAAGGGCCAGTTTGCCTGTTTTCCTGCTGAACCAGTAGCTCTTGTTATACTATTTGTAGTACTAAAAGGTGCAGTGCCTGTGGAATGGGAAAGCTGAAAAATTCAAATTAGTTGGGAGAAATAAAAGTTGAATTTTCTTTTCAGATAAAAGAAAAAAAATTATAGCTTTTTTTTTTTTTTTTTGGTCGGTTGGTTGGTTTTTCTGGGTTTTTTTTCGTTTTTTCTCCATCTGTCCAGCCCTAGCCAGTCCTCTCAAAGCACACACAAGCAGAATCCTCCCAAAAGTGAAGCAACAGCTATGTTGGCAAGGTAATCTCAAACTGGCAGACTGGAAGCACTCACCGCTCTGCAGATCAGAGACATCAGTAAGGACAGAGGACAAGATTTAGCTTTTTGTAATGTTTTCTGCTTCTGCAAAATCTATGAGCCTTTTGAAAACTAAGTCCTTGCTGCTGTTTTCATTGTTCTTTAGTGGAATAAGGACTTTGAGGGAACTTAGGCTTGTTTGGTCTCCGATTTGGCAGTCTTTGAATCACAAAGGATAAAACCACCTCAGAACCGACAATATTTGAGAATTCTTTCCTTTATT
This sequence comes from Dicrurus megarhynchus, assembly GCA_013399195.1. Classification (NCBI taxonomy): domain Eukaryota; kingdom Metazoa; phylum Chordata; class Aves; order Passeriformes; family Dicruridae; genus Dicrurus; species Dicrurus megarhynchus. Next base: position 348,589 of record VXAD01008394.1, read on the forward strand.
CTTGCAGCTGGCTGTGGAAAAGGAGGAAGTATCACACCTGTTTTGATGCTAAAGGCCCCTTCTGTTAGAAAATGATTGTTCTTGTTTAAAATAAAATAGAATAAAAGTGCCCCCAATGACTCGAAAGGCAGTAGTTTAACAAGGTATATTACTTCCACTGTTTTTCTCCCCCTGTCTTTTCCATCTAATAGACTCCTTGGTGCTAGTGACCAGAGTGACACTGGAGGCAGCAGGCAATGACACATTACAGGAATTCCTCTAACTGACTTTTATCCAGTGACTTTGAGTGCAGGTGCGAGCTGAATTGCGCGAGGTAGTTCAAACTCCCTCTCTCTGATTTCAGTCCTTCCAGGGGGTCAACTGCTTATGAAGAATATCCATTATTTATACCTTTCAAGAGAATTACATCAGCAGGGACATATGTATTCATGTAATAAAGCTGGAAAGCGCCGTGCAAAGCCACGCTGCTTTAAATATGTATGTGAAATACACTGAGCCAAGTTCTGTATTGACTTGCACCTCTCTGACACCTCTGTCTCCAGCAGAAGCACTGGCTGTCAGTCAGTAACTCTGGCTCAGGGGATCTGAGGTGTGCCTGAGTCAGCTGGCCCTGTTGGACACACAGCCACGCCCCGTGTGTGATGTGCGGGTCAAGACTTGGGTCCCCCCCGCCATCGTCTGCAGGGATGGAGAGCTTTCTTCCTAGGCCTGGCTTAAGTGTGGGTGATCATGGATTCATGCAAACAGAGGGCCCTTCCAGGAGCTGAGGTGTGTCCCTGTCAAGGGCTGTGTCCTCATATCACAGAGATTTAGTCCCTGCCTGCCGATCAAAAAATACCTTGGCCTTCAATACAGAAATCAAATTTATGTCTCCACAAGCAGTGGAAACTTAAATGTTGTTTCATCCTGGCTTCTGGCTCTGAGCTGAGGCATTACTTATCCTGAGCAACTACGTTTCTCTTGGCTAAATTAATCAATTGTGCTTTCAGGGCAGGTCCCTTTCTTTCCTCAAGGAAGAAACTGCATCACATTAGCTACCAGTCAGCTTCAAACCTTTCACTTTGGACTATGCTCAAAGAGAGTTTAGCCAGAGAGAAAACTGGAATCAATACACCAGGCCAGCACAATCTGGATTTCAGGTCAGCATGTGGAGAGAGAAATGGCATTTGTGAGACTGATGGTCAGTGAACTGCTGTTTCTGGGTAAAGGGCAGACTTTCATCCTCAGTCTCCTGGACCTGTCTGCATCAATCGACCCAAGGACGTTAGGACAGCAGTTTGCACCAGGGCTTTGGGGTTTCACCCTAATTGTTATAAGTTTTGTTGAGAGATAAATCCAGACCTCCAACTTCAGACTTCTCTAACTGAGAACTCCTCCAAGGACAACTTTATTTGTATCCTTTTCACGATCTAATGCAGTCTGGGACAGAAATAGTTAAAAAGTGACTGACAAATGCTAACAGAATGCTGAATATCAAGTGACTGGGAAAAACAGTCCTAAAAGACAGTGATAACATAAAAGAGATTGAATGAAGAGACATGCTCCCAAAACAATCTTTCCTAGGGGCTGGATAAAAAGCAACGTTTCTGGTAAGTGACAGTTTTCTTTTAATTTCAGTCTAAGCTGGAAATTCGTAGCCATTTTTTGGCTGTGATCTTGGTACCATGAATACACCTTCTGGCATGCAGGTAAAGCTCTTGCTTTATATTGGGCAAACTTTTTTTACACCAGAAAGTCTGCAGCTATCTCCAGCCCACAGCCTGAAGTATTCTCAGTTTCCAGGAGGTGTGATAATGATGAATTTCAGTGAGATGAAAATTGCTCCAATTTAAGGACAGCTCAACCATTTCATATTCGATACAAAAATATACTAATTTTTTTCTAAAAAGTCTGAAGATTTGGGCTTTGTGCATGCAGAGCACGAATAGAAAATCCCTATCAACAACATTAACTGAACTGAAAATCCTTCAGGATAAATTTTCTGAAAATTAAAGCAGACATCAAGCTACACATCTGGATGAAAGACTTCCACAGCTTTACAAATACAATGCACTCAGAAGCCAAGTCTCTAAAGCCTCAGTAAAAGCATCTAATGTCCAAGTCTACAATGACAGTCCTATACATGAAAAAGACAATATTTACTCTGTCTTATGGTATTAAATTGGAGTTTTTATCACACACTTAGAAACCAAGTGATAAGTCCAAGGCCTTTCATCAAAGGTATTTTAAATGAGAATTTCTGGATACTTCCTAAGACCAGATGAAAACCTTTTGGCTGATCTTCACATAAGAGATGGAACCATATTTACATTACTAACTCAGAAACCTACTTCTCTGCTCTTAACTGGTGTCATCCTGCATTTGTCTTTCATCCCATGATCTTTCAGCAGCCTCATTATTTTAGACCTCAGATAGCTAAAATGACTTGTTTTGCTTCTTCCTTCCAAATTTTGGTCATGGTCAGTATTGTCACACTGTTGTTTTGCTGTTATTTCTGTCCCATTGAGCTGCCATTTTCTGACTCAGCCTTCTATCTTTTGACTCTGCTTTTCTGACAGCAGCCCTGCCTTGCCACCCATCTCCCTCTGCTTCCAAGAGGTCTCTCCTGTGCATGGTTTCACTACAGAAATTCCACTCCCACATCCTTCACCTTCTGCTGCCTTCTCTCAGCATTTATAGGAATCTTCTCTGACCTTCTGACCAGATTCCCATTCCCATGACATATCCAAGGTACCTGTGGTATCAAGAGATCAAGAGAGCGTGATCAAGAGATCAAGAGAGATCCTTCTGTAGCTCCTCCACATCTTTCATGTCTGATCTAAACTTGTTCTCAAAATCTCTGCTCCTCCCTCCTGCCTCCAATTCTGCCCTTGTTTGGTCATAATTTCACTGCCAGCTGTGATGCCAGTCTCAGTAATCAAGGGCCATAAATCCTTTCATATCTGCTGTATTTCATGCTGTCTGTTCTCAGTGCATACAGATGATGAAGTCATTAGTGCTCACGCTATATTAATTAATGTTGATGTAAATATTTCATCTCGAGTTTCTCTTCTATTGTGGCAGCCATAGGAATTATTATCAGAATTGACTGTTGCCGATGGGCAGCCGATCTGACTATTAATATTTACTAATTTTACACATTTAAACAGCTTGTGCAAACAACCCAAATATGTGATCTCATGTTCCTGCTACACACATTTTTCCTTCTAGATTTCCATGACTGTAATACAGAACAGAAAGAGAAAAAACAATTTCATATAGTCTCATAAGCCATGTAAAAGAATCTACTGTGCTTTGTCTAAATAGAGATCGTGAATTCATTGAGAAAGAGACGTCAGTACATATTTCACAACATTTAGCACAGTGAGGTATTAGTCTTATTTCAACAGCTGATTTCTTTAATAATTTGTTTTAACTATTCTAGAGAACCAATGGTAAGATGCCAAAGTCTGTCTAATTAACTGGTCTAACTTTGTGAGCAGCTGAATGCACAGCATCTCCCCTCGTATCATATATGCATGCTTTCATATATGCTGTGTGATGCTGAGCAAGCAGTTTCAAGTCGTGCAAACATCTGAAAAAATGGGAATATTTTGATAGATATGTAAGAGAACTTTAAGGGAATATTAATTCATGTCCATAACCTTCTAAGTGACCTAAGATCAAGAAGCTCTCTAATCAAGGCAGTGACTTGTATCCAGTCCTTGTACTGGCAGCAGCACATATCTGTTGTTTATTTGGAACCAGCTCCTTACCTTTAAGGAAGCTCTATTCCTCTAATGGAACTGTTGGGGGTGGTGAGGGAAACAAGTCAAAGGAGGTATTATTGGATTATTCACTCTTCTAGGACAGACCCTGTTTGTATAATCAGAGATATGCCCTAAGTGGTCTTTAAAGAAAGTCAGATTTTGTTTAAAAAAGGGGAAGGAGGAGGCTTCATTAACTAGACTGACAGGCTCCATAGATTTCTCAAGTGTTTAAATTAAGGATTGTGAGTTCTTGAAACTTGACAAGGAAAGCGGGATTGTCACTGCTGGCTGTCTGAACCAGAGGTAAGTACAGATTAAGCTTTTCCTATCTCTGTTATAAACATATTGCTCCTGTTCTCAGAAAAAGAGAAGAGACTATTGTTTTTTATTATTTGAAAAAAACCCCAAACTACATTTTTAAAGTGTCACAAAAAATTCTAAAATACTTAAAGTGCTCAGATGCCACTCATTATTATTCTAGTGGTAACTATTTGGCACTTGACACAAATTCCTTTAAGAAATAAATAAAATTGAAATCAATCATATCTGGACACCTAGAACCAAATTTTAAGAGCACTCATGATGAGCCTGCCATACTTGAAAACACATTAAGCCATTCCTGTTGATTTTTCTAGAATTATTTGTGCATCTGGGTTCAACCGATATCTCATTCATGTTGTACTCGTGTGGCAGGTTTTCTGAAAGACCAGTTCTGGCACAATTCTTTCAGAATCTCTCTGCTTGTTCTTACAGATGTAAGTGTGGCAGAACAGCATGAACTTAAAAAGTCTTTAAAAAAAAGTCACATTGTTTGGATGGAATTTTTTTCAGATGCACTTGGGAAAGCAGGTTTTGTTGAACTCACAAGTGTAGGCAACTCCTGAACAAAGCCTGGTCAGACCTTGGCTTTGCCCTCAGAAGAGCTGGAAAACAGCTTCCTTTGACTACTCAGTCTTACTCAGAATTCATGGAAACAGATTAATTTTGTGTTCTGTACAATTACTGGCACAGAATTATAAACTAATGAGGCAGGTGTTACAGAATTGAGATTTCAGGTAGCAACATGGCTGTCAGAGCACATAAAGGCAAAGAGGTTCAAAGCAAGCACTGGATCCCTCCCAAATTGACATTGAAATGGTCTCCTTCCTCTATCACACCTAAAAAGCAACATTGGTGATGATACTGGGAAGGAAGTACATTTGTTTGTGCCCTCATGTGCCTGGCAGAAACTTTCAAAAGCTGCAAAAATTAATTTGATTTTTGCTTCCAAGAAATAATTAGGCACATGTCCATTCTAAGAAAGCACAGTGTTTACAACAGTATCCCTGTGTAAATTCATACTAACCCCCAGCCCCACACTGAAAACTCTTTACTTGAGGCTGTTTCATTTTTTAAGGAAAAAGGTGTATGTTGCAGATGTTCATGGGTCTGATAACTTCTCTCACAGAACACCTTACTTGCATGCTTTTGTTAGAAATGGCCAAAAGCAAATTAAACTTAAGGAGGTTTATACTGTGCCCATACATTGGATTTTAAAATCACCCCCCAAATGCTTCTATTTCTTTCAGTAGGAGAAAACATGCTTTGGCTGCTTCTGTCACCTGGCTGAAGAATAAAAAAAATAAATAAATAAAAAAAAAGTTACTGTGTGCAGTTAATATCGAACAGCAGCCATCTCCAGATGATCCCTGCTGCATCCAATTTCTGCCAAAATGCTTTCTGTTAAACCTCCATCAAACAGACACACGGCGCACAAAAGAAAACCTCATCACCAAGGGAAACTAATCCACCGGTGCGCAATGTAAGCCTGTCAACTTTTTATTATAAGAAGTCATCACTCATTTCAGTGAAGATTAAAAGTATGACTAAATTGAGAAAATCCTCTTAGCCATTCGGAATTTTAATAGAGGAGAAAAGGGGGTGAGTAAAATTTAAACTGTATGTGCGTGTGT